>CAKAJE020000919.1:0-42806 GCA_916610135.2 Macropis europaea
CGTGGAATGGGGAGTGAAATGCACTATTAGACTTCTATGGTAGGGCGAACAGAGACCCGATTAGATCATTTTATATTACGGTTAATTAAGAATTTAGCAATATTCTATCACAACTGTTCAATTTACGTCGCTCCTATTTCAGTTAGCGTATTCGGCTAAGCGGCATCTCAAAGCGCATGAAATGGCGAGTAAAATGCACTATTAAACTTTTAGGGTAGGGCAAACAGAGACCCGATTAGATTATTTTATATCATATACGGTTAATATAAGAATTCAGCGTAAGTCTATCACATTTGTTCAATTTACGTCGCTCCTATTTCAGATAGCGTACTGGGCTAGGCGGAATCTTAAAGCGCGTGGATTGGCGAGTAAAATGCACTATTAAACTTTTAGGGTAGGGCAAACAGAGACCCGATTAGATCATTTTATATCATATACGGTTAATATAAGAATTCAGCGTAAGTCTATCACATTTGTTCAATTTACGTCGCTCCTATTTCAGATAGCGTATTGGGCTAAGCGGCATCTCAAAGCGCATGAAATGACGAGCGAAATGCACTATTTAACTTCCTGGGTAGGGCAAACAGAGAACCGATTAGATCATTTTATATTATGGTTAATTTAAGAATTCAGCCAAATTCTATCACATTTGTTCAATTTACGTCGCTCCTATTTCAGATAGAGTACTGGGCTAGGCGGAATCTTAAAGCGCGTGGATTGGCGAGTAAAATGCACTATTAAACTTCTATGATAGGGCAATCAGAGACCCGATTAGATCATTTTATATTTTGGTTAATATAAGAATTCAGCGAAATTCTATCACATTTGTTCTATTTACGTCGCTCCTATTTCAGATAGCGTATTGGGCTAAGCGGCATCTCAATGCGCATGAAATGGCGAGTAAAATGCACTATTAAACTTCTAGGATAAGGCTAACAGAGACCCGATTCGTTCATTTTATATTACGGTTAATATAAGAATTCAGCGTAATTCTATCACATTTGTTCAACGTACGTCGCTCCTATTTCAGATAGCGTACTGGGCTAGGCGGCATCTTAAAGCGCGTGGAATGGCGGGTAAAATGCTCTATTAAACTTCTATGATAGGGCTATCAGAGACCCGATTAGATCATTTTATATTTTGGTTAATATAAGAATTCAGCGAAATTCTATCACATTTGTTCAACTTACGTCGCTCCTATTTCAGACAGCGTACTGGACAAAGCGGCATCTCAAAGCGCAAGAAATGGCGAGTAAAATGCACTATTAAACTTCTAGGGTAGGGCAAACAGAGACCCGATTAGATCATTTTATGTTATGGTTAATTCAAGAATTCAGCGAAATTCTATCACATTTGTTCAATTTACGTCGCTCCTATTTCAGATAGCGTACTGGGCTAGGCGGCATCTTAAAGCGCGTGGAATGGCGAGCTAAATGCACTATTAAACTTCTATGATAGGGCAATCAGAGACCCGACTAGATCATTTTATATTTTGGTTAATATAAGAATTCAGCGAAATTCTATCACATTTGTTCAATTTACGTCGCTCCTATTTCAGATAGCGTATTGGGCTAAGCAGCATTTCAAAGCGCATGAAATGGCGAGTGAAATGCACTATTAAACTTCTAGGATAAGGCAAACAGAGGCCCGATTAGATCATTTTATATTACGGTTAATATAAGAATTCAGCGTAATTCTATCACATTTGTTCATCTTACGTCGCTCCTATTTCAGATAGCGTACTGGGCTAGGCGGCATCTTAAAGCGCGTGGAATGTCGAGTAAAATGGACTATTAAAATTCTATGATACGGCAATCAGAGACCCAATTAGATCATTTTATATTATGGTTAATTTAAGAATTCAGCAAAATTCTATCAGCTTTGTTCAATTTACGTCGCTCCTATTTCAGATAGCGTACTGGGCTAGGCGGCAGCTTAAAGCGCGTGGTATGGCGAGTAAAATGCACTATTAAAATTCTATGATAGGGCAATCAGAGACCCGATTAGATAATTTTATATTATTGTTAATTTAAGAATTCAGCAAAATTCTATCACATTTGTTCAATTTACGTCGCTCCTATTTCAGATAGCGTACTGGGCTAGGCGGCATCTTAAAGCGCGTGGAATGGCAAGTAAAATGCACTATTAAACTTCTATGATAGGGCAATCAGAGACCCGATTAGATCATTTTATATTATGGTTAATATAAGAATTCAGCGAAATTGTATCACATTTGTTCAATTTACGTCGCTCCTATTACAGATAGCTTATTGGGCTTAGCGGCATCTCAAAGCGCATTAAATGACGAGTGAAATGCACTATTAAACGTCTATAATAGGGCAATCAGAGACCCGATTTGATCATTTTATATTTTGTTTAATATAAGATATCAGGGAAATTTTATCACATTTGTTCAATTTACGTCGCTCCTATTTCAGATAGCGAATTCGGCTAAGCGGCATCTCAAAGCGCATGAAATGGCGAATAAAATGCACTATTAAACTTCTAGGCTAGGGCGAACAGAGCACCGATCAGATCATTTTACATTATGGTTAATAAAAGAATTCAGCGAAATTCTATCACATTTGTTCAATTTACGTCGCTCCTATTTCAGATAGCATACTGGGCTAGGCGGCATCTTAAAGCGCGTGGAATGGCGAGTAAAATGCACTACTAAACATCTATGATAGGGCAATCAGAGACCCGATTAGATCATTTTATATTTTGTTTAATATCAGATTTCAGGGGAATTGTATCACATTGGTTCAATTTACGTCGCTCCTATTTCAGATAGCGTATTCGGCTAAGCGGCATCTCAAAGCGCATGAAATGGCGAATAAAATGCACTATTAAACTTCTAGGCTAGGGCGAACAGAGACCCGATCAGATCATGATACATTACGGTTAATAAAAGAATTCAGCGAAATTCTATCACATTCGTTCAACTTACGTCGCTCCTATTTCAGATAGCGTATTGGGCTAAGCGGCATCTCAAAGCGCATGAAATGGCGAGTAAAATTCACTATTAAACTTCTAGCGTAGGGCAAACAGAGACCCGATTAGATCATTTTATATTATGGTTGATTTAAGAATTCAGCAAAATTCTATCACATTTGTTCAATTTACGTCGTTCCTATTTCAGATATCGTACTGGCCTCGGCGGTATCTTAAAGCGCGTGGAATGGGGAGTGAAATGCACTATTAGACTTCTATGGTAGGGCGAACAGAGACCCGATTAGATCATTTTATATTACGGTTAATTTAAGAATTCAGCAAAATTCTATCACAACTTTTCAATTTACGTCGCTCCTATTTCAGTTAGCGTATTCGGCTAAGCGGCATCTCAAAGCGCATGAAATGGCGAGTAAAATGCACTATTAAACTTTTAGGGTAGGGCAAACAGAGACCCGATTAGATCATTTTATATTACGGTTAATATAAGAATGCGGCGTAATTCTATCACATTTGTGCAACTTACGTCGCTCCTATTTCAGATAGCATACTGGGCTAGGCGGCATCTTAAAGCGCGTGGAATGGCGAGTAAAATGCACTACTAAACTTCTATGATAGGGCAATCAGAGACCCGATTAGATCATTTTATATTTTGTTTAATATCAGATTTCAGGGAAATTGTATCACATTTGTTCAATTTACGTCGCTCCTATTTCAGATAGCGTATTCGGCTAAGCGGCATCTCAAAGCGCATGAAATGGCGAATAAAATGCACTCTTAAACTTCTAGGCTAGGGCGAACAGAGACCCGATCAGATCATGATACATTACGGTTAATAAAAGAATTCAGCGAAATTCTATCACATTCGTTCAACTTACGTCGCTCCTATTTCAGATAGCGTATTGGGCTAACCAGCATCTCAAAGCGCATGAAATGGCGAGTAAAATGCACTATTAAACTTTTAGGGTAGGGCAAACAGAGACCGATTAGATCATTTTATATTACGGTTAATATAAGAATTCGGCGTAATTCTATCACATTTGTGCAACTTACGTCGTTCCTATTTCAGATAGCGTACTGGACTCGGCGGTATCTTAAAGCTCGTGGAATGGGGGAGTGAAATGCACTATTAGACTTCTATGGTAGGGCGAACAGAGACCCGATTAGATCATTTTATATTACGGTTAATTTAAGAATTTAGCAATATTCTATCACAACTGTTCAATTTACGTCGCTCCTATTTCAGTTAGCGTATTCGGCTAAGCGGCATCTCAAAGCGCATGAAATGGCGAGTAAAATGCACTATTAAACTTTTAGGGTAGGGCAAACAGAGACCCGATTAGATTATTTTGTATCATATACGGTTAATATAAGAATTCAGCGTAAGTCTATCACATTTGTTCAATTTACGTCGCTCCTATTTCAGATAGCGTACTGGGCTAGGCGGAATCTTAAAGCGCGTGGATTGGCGAGTAAAATGCACTATTAAACTTTTAGGGTAGGGCAAACAGAGACCCGATTAGATCATTTTATATCATATACGGTTAATATAAGAATTCAGCGTAAGTCTATCACATTTGTTCAATTTACGTCGCTCCTATTTCAGATAGCTTATTGGGCTAAGCGGCATCTCAAAGCGCATGAAATGACGAGCGAAATGCACTATTTAACTTCCTGGGTAGGGCAAACAGAGAACCGATTAGATCATTTTATATTATGGTTAATTTAAGAATTCAGCCAAATTCTATCACATTTGTTCAATTTACGTCGCTCCTATTTCAGATAGAGTACTGGGCTAGGCGGAATCTTAAAGCGCGTGGATTGGCGAGTAAAATGCACTATTAAACTTCTATGATAGGGCAATCAGAGACCCGATTAGATCATTTTATATTTTGGTTAATATAAGAATTCAGCGAAATTCTATCACATTTGTTCTATTTACGTCGCTCCTATTTCAGATAGCGTATTGGGCTAAGCGGCATCTCAATGCGCATGAAATGGCGAGTAAAATGCACTATTAAACTTCTAGGATAAGGCTAACAGAGACCCGATTCGTTCATTTTATGTTACGGTTAATATAAGAATTCAGCGTAATTCTATCACATTTGTTCAACGTACGTCGCTCCTATTTCAGATAGCGTACTGGGCTAGGCGGCATCTTAAAGCGCGTGGAATGGCGGGTAAAATGCTCTATTAAACTTCTATGATAGGGCTATCAGAGACCCGATTAGATCATTTTATATTTTGGTTAATATAAGAATTCAGCGAAATTCTATCACATTTGTTCAACTTACGTCGCTCCTATTTCAGACAGCGTACTGGACAAAGCGGCATCTCAAAGCGCAAGAAATGGCGAGTAAAATGCACTATTAAACTTCTAGGGTAGGGCAAACAGAGACCCGATTAGATCATTTTATGTTATGGTTAATTCAAGAATTCAGCGAAATTCTATCACATTTGTTCAATTTACGTCGCTCCAATTTCAGATAGCGTACTGGGCTAGGCGGCATCTTAAAGCGCGTGGAATGGCGAGCTAAATGCACTATTAAACTTCTATGATAGGGCAATCAGAGACCCGACTAGATCATTTTATATTTTGGTTAATATAAGAATTCAGCGAAATTCTATCACAATTGTTCAATTTACGTCGCTCCTATTTCAGATAGCGTATTGGGCTAAGCAGCATTTCAAAGCGCATGAAATGGCGAGTGAAATGCACTATTAAACTTCTAGGATAAGGCAAACAGAGGCCCGATTAGATCATTTTATATTACGGTTAATATAAGAATTCAGCGTAATTCTATCACATTTGTTCATCTTACGTCGCTCCTATTTCAGATAGCGTACTGGGCTAGGCGGCATCTTAAAGCGCGTGGAATGTCGAGTAAAATGGACTATTAAAATTCTATGATACGGCAATCAGAGACCCAATTAGATCATTTTATATTATGGTTAATTTAAGAATTCAGCAAAATTCTATCAGCTTTGTTCAATTTACGTCGCTCCTATTTCAGATAGCGTACTGGGCTAGGCGGCAGCTTAAAGCGCGTGGTATGGCGAGTAAAATGCACTATTAAAATTCTATGATAGGGCAATCAGAGACCCGATTAGATAATTTTATATTATGGTTAATTTAAGAATTCAGCAAAATTCTATCACATTTGTTCAATTTACGTCGCTCCTATTTCAGATAGCGTACTGGGCTAGGCGGCATCTTAAAGCGCGTGGAATGGCAAGTAAAATGCACTATTAAACTTCTATGATAGGGCAATCAGAGACCCGATTAGATCATTTTATATTATGGTTAATATAAGAATTCAGCGAAATTGTATCACATTTGTTCAATTTACGTCGCTCCTATTACAGATAGCTTATTGGGCTTAGCGGCATCTCAAAGCGCATTAAATGACGAGTGAAATGCACTATTAAACGTCTATAATAGGGCAATCAGAGACCCGATTTGATCATTTTATATTTTGTTTAATATAAGATTTCAGGGAAATTTTATCACATTTGTTCAATTTACGTCGCTCCTATTTCAGATAGCGAATTCGGCTAAGCGGCATCTCAAAGCGCATGAAATGGCGAATAAAATGCACTATTAAACTTCTAGGCTAGGGCGAACAGAGCACCGATCAGATCATTTTACATTATGGTTAATAAAAGAATTCAGCGAAATTCTATCACATTTGTTCAATTTACGTCGCTCCTATTTCAGATAGCATACTGGGCTAGGCGGCATCTTAAAGCGCGTGGAATGGCGAGTAAAATGCACTACTAAACATCTATGATAGGGCAATCAGAGACCCGATTAGATCATTTTATATTTTGTTTAATATCAGATTTCAGGGGAATTGTATCACATTGGTTCAATTTACGTCGCTCCTATTTCAGATAGCGTATTCGGCTAAGCGGCATCTCAAAGCGCATGAAATGGCGAATAAAATGCACTATTAAACTTCTAGGCTAGGGCGAACAGAGACCCGATCAGATCATGATACATTACGGTTAATAAAAGAATTCAGCGAAATTCTATCACATTCGTTCAACTTACGTCGCTCCTATTTCAGATAGCGTATTGGGCTAAGCGGCATCTCAAAGCGCATGAAATGGCGAGTAAAATTCACTATTAAACTTCTAGCGTAGGGCAAACAGAGACCCGATTAGATCATTTTATATTATGGTTGATTTAAGAATTCAGCAAAATTCTATCACATTTGTTCAATTTACGTCGTTCCTATTTCAGATATCGTACTGGCCTCGGCGGTATCTTAAAGCGCGTGGAATGGGGAGTGAAATGCACTATTAGACTTCTATGGTAGGGCGAACAGAGACCCGATTAGATCATTTTATATTACGGTTAATTTAAGAATTCAGCAAAATTGTATCACAACTTTTCAATTTACGTCGCTCCTATTTCAGTTAGCGTATTCGGCTAAGCGGCATCTCAAAGCGCATGAAATGGCGAGTAAAATGCACTATTAAACTTTTAGGGTAGGGCAAACAGAGACCCGATTAGATCATTTTATATTACGGTTAATATAAGAATTCGGCGTAATTCTATCACATTTGTGCAACTTACGTCGCTCCTATTTCAGATAGCATACTGGGCTAGGCGGCATCTTAAAGCGCGTGGAATGGCGAGTAAAATGCACTACTAAACTTCTATGATAGGGCAATCAGAGACCCGATTAGATCATTTTATATTTTGTTTAATATCAGATTTCAGGGAAATTGTATCACATTTGTTCAATTTACGTCGCTCCTATTTCAGTTAGCGTATTCGGCTAAGCGGCATCTCAAAGCGCATGAAATGGCGAGTAAAATGCACTATTAAACTTTTAGGGTAGGGCAAACAGAGACCCGATTAGATTATTTTATATCATATACGGTTAATATAAGAATTCAGCGTAAGTCTATCACATTTGTTCAATTTACGTCGCTCCTATTTCAGATAGCGTACAGGGCTAGGCGGAATCTTAAAGCGCGTGGATTGGCGAGTAAAATGCACTATTAAACTTTTAGGGTAGGGCAAACAGAGACCCGATTAGATCATTTTATATCATATACAGTTAATATAAGAATTCAGCGTAAGTCTATCACATTTGTTCAATTTACGTCGCTCCTATTTCAGATAGCTTATTGGGCTAAGCGGCATCTCAAAGCGCATGAAATGACGAGCGAAATGCACTATTAAACTGCTAGGGTAGGGCAAACAGAGACCCGATTAGACCATTTTATACTATGGTTAATTTAAGAATTCAGCCAAATTCTATCACATTTGTTCAATTTACGTCGCTCCTATTGCAGATATCGTATTGGGCTAAGCGGCATCTCAAAGCGCATGAAATGGCGAGTAAAATGCACTGCTAAACTTCTAGGGTAGGGCGAACAAAGGCCCGATTAGATCATTTTACATTAAGGTTAATATAAGAATTCAGCGTAATTCTATCACATTTGTTCAACTTACGTCGCTCCTATTTCAGATAGCGTATTGGGCTATGCGGCATGTCAAAGCGCATGAAATGGCGAGTAAAATGCACTATTAAACTTCTAGGGTAGGGCAAACAGAGACCCGATTAGATCATTTTATATTATGGTTAATTTAAGAATTCAGCGAAATTCTATCACATTTGTTCAATTTACGTCGCTCCTATTTCAGATAGCGTATTGGGCTAAGCGGCATTTCAAAGCGCATGAAATGGCGAGTAAAATGCACTATTAAACTTCTAGGATAAGCCAAACAGAGACCCGATTAGATTATTTTATATTACGGTTAATATAAGAATTCAGCGAAGTTCTATCACATTTGTTCAATTTACGTCGCTCCTATTTCAGATAGCGTATTGGGCTAAGCAGCATTTCAAAGCGCATGAAATAGCGAGTGAAATGCACTATTCAACTTCTAGAATAAGGCAAACAGAGACCCGATTAGATCATTTTATATTACGGTTAATATAAGAATTCAGCGTAATTCTATCACATTTGTTCATCTTACGTCGCTCCTATTTCAGATAGCGTACTGGGCTAGGCGGCATCTCAAAGCGCATGAAATGACGAGTGAAATGCACTATGAAACTTCTAGGGTAGGGCAAACAGAGGCCCGATTAGATCATTTTACATTATGATTAATAAAAGAATTCAGCGAAATTCTATCACATTTGTTCAACTTACGTCGCTCCTATTTCAGATAGCGTATTGGGCTATGCGGCATCTCAAAGCGCATGAAATGACGAGTGAAATGCACTATTAAACTTCTATAATAGGGCAATCAGAGACCCGATTTGATCATTTTATATTTTGTTTAATATAAGATTTCAGGGAAATTTTATCACATTTGTTCAACTTACGTCGCTCCTATTTCAGATAGCGTATTGGGCTAAGCGGCATCTCAAAGCGCATGAAATGACGAGTAAAATGCACTATTAAACTTCTAGGGTAGGGCAAACAGAGACCCGATTAGATCATTTTATATTATGGTTAATTTAAGAATTCAGCCAAATTCTATCACATTTGTTCAATTTACGTCGCTCCTATTGCAGATATCGTATTGGGCGAAGCGGCATCTCAAAGCGCAAGAAATGGCGAGTAAAATGCACTATTAAACTCCTAGGGTAGGGCAAACAGAGACCCGATTAGATCATTTTATATTATGGTTAATTTAAGAATTCAGCCAAATTCTATCACATTTGTTCAATTTACGTCGCTCCTATTGCAGATATCGTATTGGGCGAAGCGGCATCTCAAAGCGCATGAAATGGGGAGTAAAATGCACTGCTAAACTTCTAGGGTAGGGCGAACAAAGGCCCGATTAGATCATTTTACATTAAGGTTAATATAAGAATTCAGCGTAATTCTATCACATTTGTTCAACTTACGTCGCTCCTATTTCAGATAGCGTACTGGGCAAAGCGGCATCTCAAAGCGCAAGAAATGGCGAGTAAAATGCACTATTAAACTTCTAGGGTAGGGCAAACAGAGACCCGATTAGATCATTTTATGTTATGGTTAATTTAAGAATTCAGCGAAATTCTATCACATTTGTTCAATTTACGTCGCTCCAATTTCAGATAGAGTACTGGGCTAGGCGGCATCTTAAAGCGCGTGGAATGGCGAGCTAAATGCACTATTAAACTTCTATGATAGGGAATCAGAGACCCGACTAGATCATTTTATATTTTGGTTAATATAAGAAATCAGCGAAATTCTATCACATTTGTTCAATTTACGTCGCTCCTATTTCAGATAGCTTATTGGGCTAAGCGGCATCTCAAAGCGCATGAAATGACGAGTAAAATGCACTATTAAACTTCTAGGGTAGGGCAAACAGAGACCCGATTAGATCATTTTACATTAAGGTTAATATAAGGATTCACGGAAATTCTATCACAATTGTTCAATTTACGTCGCTCCTATTTCACATAGCGTACTGGTCTAGGCGGCATCTCAAAGCGCATGAAATGGTGAGTGAAATGCACCATTAGACATCTATGGTAGGGCGAACAGAGACCCGATTAGATCATTTTACATTAACGTTAATATAAGGATTCACGGAAATTCTATCACATTTGTTCAATTTACGTCGCTCCTATTTCAGATAGCGTACTGGGCTAGGCGGCATCTAAAAGCGCATGAAATGGCGAGTATAATTCACTATTAAACTTCTAGGATAAGGCAAACGGAGACCCGATTAGATCATTTTATATTTTGTTTAATATAAGATTTCAGGGAAATTCTATCACATTTGTTCAATTTACGTCGCTCCTATTTCAGATAGCGTATTGGGCTAAGCGGCCTCTCAAAGCGCATGAAATGGCTAGTAAAATGCGCTATTAAACTTCTAGGATAAGGCAAACAGAGACCCGATTAGATCATTTTATATTACGGTTAATATAAGAATTCGGCGTAATTCTATCACATTTGTTCAATTTACGTCGCTCCTATTTCAGATAGCATATTGGGCTTAGCGGCATCTCAAAGCGCATGAAATGGCGAGTGAAATGCACTATTAAACTTCTATGATAGGGCAAACAGAGACCCGATTAGATCATTTTATATTACGGTTAATATAAGAATGCAGCGAAGTTCTATCACATTTGTTAAATTTACGTCGCTCCTATTTCAGATTGCGTATTGGGCTAAGCAGCATTTCAAAGCGCATTAAATGGCGAGTGAAATGCACTATTCAACTTCTAGGATAAGGCAAACAGAGGCCCGATTAGATCATTTTATATTACGGTTAATATAAGAATGCAGCGTAATTCTACCACATTTGTTCAAGTTACGTCGCTCCTATTTCAGATAGCGTACTGGGCTAGACGGCATCTTAAAGCGCGTGGAAGGTCGAGTAAAATGCACTACTCAACTTCTGTGATAGAGCAATCAGGGACCCGATTAGATCATTTTATATTTTGTTTAATATAAGATTTCAGTAAAATTCTATCACATTTGTTCAATTTACGTCGCTCATATTTCAGATAGCATACTGGGCTAGGCGGCATCTTAAAGCGCGTGGAATGGCGAGTAAAAGGCGCTATTAAACTTCTAGGATAAGGCAAACAGAGACCCGATTAGATCATTTTATATTACGGTTAATATAAGAATATAGCGTAATTCTATCACATTTGTTCAATTTACGTCGCTCCTATTTCAGATAGCGTACTGGGCTCGGCGGCATCTAAAAGCGCATGACATGGCGAGTATAATGCACTATTAAACTTCTAGGATAAGGCAAACAGAGACCCGATTAGATCATTTTATATTTTGTTTAATATAAGATTTCAGAGAAATTCTATCACATTTATTCAATTTACGTCGCTCCTATTTCAGATAGCGTATTGGGCTGAGCGGCCTCTCAAAGCGCAAGAAATGGCGAGTTAAATGCACTATTAGACTTCTATGGTAGGGCAAACAAAGACCCGATTAAATCATTTTATATTATTGTTAATTTAAGAATTCAGCGAAGTTCTATCACATTTGCTCAATTTACGTCGCTCCTATTTCAGATAGCGTATTGGGCTAAGCAGCATTTCAAAGTGCATGAAATGACGAGTGAAATGCACTATGAAACTTCTAGGGTAGGGAAAAAAGAGACCCGATTAGATAATTTTATACTATGGTTAATTTAAGAATTCAGCGAAATTCTATCACATTTGTTCATCTTACGTCGCTCCTATTTCAGATAGCGTACTGGGCTAGGCGGCATCTTAAAGCGCGTGGAAGGGCGAGTAAAATGCACTACTAAACTTCTATGATAGGGCAATCAGAGACCCGATTAGATCATTTTATATTTTGTTTAATATCAGATTTCAGGGGAATTGTATCACATTGGTTCAATTTACGTCGCTCCTATTTCAGATAGCGTATTCGGCTAAGCGGCATCTCAAAGCGCATGAAATGGCGAATAAAATGCACTATTAAACTTCTAGGCTAGGGCGAACAGAGACCCGATCAGATCATGATACATTACGGTTAATAAAAGAATTCAGCGAAATTCTATCACATTCGTTCAACTTACGTCGCTCCTATTTCAGATAGCGTATTGGGCTAAGCGGCATCTCAAAGCTCATGAAATGGCGAGTAAAATTCACTATTAAACTTCTAGCGTTGGGCAAACAGAGACCCGATTAGATCATTTTATATTATGGTTGATTTAAGAATTCAGCAAAATTCTATCACATTTGTTCAATTTACGTCGTGCCTATTTCAGATAGCGTACTGGCCTCGGCGGTATCTTAAAGCGCGTGGAATGGGGAGTGAAATGCACTATTAGACTTCTATGGTAGGGCGAACAGAGACCCGATTACATCATTTTATATTACGGTTAATTTAAGAATTCAGCAAAATTCTATCACAACGTTTCAATTTACGTCGCTCCTATTTCAGTTAGCGTATTCGGCTAAGCGGCATCTCAAAGCGCATGAAATGGCGAGTAAAATGCACTATTAAACTTTTAGGGTAGGGCAAACAGAGACCCGATTAGATCATTTTATATTACGGTTAATATAAGAATTCGGCGTAATTCTATCACATTTGTGCAACTTACGTCGCTCCTATTTCAGATAGCATACTGGGCTAGGCGGCATCTTAAAGCGCGTGGAATGGCGAGTAAAATGCACTACCAAACTTCTATGATAGGGCAATCAGAGACCCGATTAGATCATTTTATATTTTGTTTAATATCAGATTTCAGGGAAATTGTATCACATTTGTTCAATTTACGTCGCTCCTATTTCAGATAGCGTATTCGGCTAAGCGGCATCTCAAAGCGCATGAAATGGCGAGCAAAGTGCACTATTAAACTTCTAGGGTAGGGCAAACAGAGACCCGATTAGATAATTTTATATTACGGTTAATATAATAATTGAGCGTAATTCTATCACATTTGTTCAATTTACGTCGCTCCTATTTCAGATAGCGTATTGGGCTAACCGGCATCTCAAAGCGCATGAAATGGCGAGTAAAATGCACTATTAAACTTTTAGGGTAGGGCAAACAGAGACCCGATTAGATCATTTTATATTACGGTTAATATAAGAATTCGGCGTAATTCTATCACATTTGTGCAACTTACGTCGTTCCTATTTCAGATAGCGTACTGGACTCGGCGGTATCTTAAAGCTCGTGGAATGGGGAGTGAAATGCACTATTAGACTTCTATGGTAGGGCGAACAGAGACCCGATTAGATCATTTTATATTACGGTTAATTTAAGAATTTAGCAATATTCTATCACAACTGTTCAATTTACGTCGCTCCTATTTCAGTTAGCGTATTCGGCTAAGCGGCATCTCAAAGCGCATGAAATGGCGAGTAAAATGCACTATTAAACTTTTAGGGTAGGGCAAACAGAGACCCGATTAGATTATTTTATATCATATACGGTTAATATAAGAATTCAGCGTAAGTCTATCACATTTGTTCAATTTACGTCGCTCCTATTTCAGATAGCGTACTGGGCTAGGCGGAATCTTAAAGCGCGTGGATTGGCGAGTAAAATGCACTATTAAACTTTTAGGGTAGGGCAAACAGAGACCCGATTAGATCATTTTATATCATATACGGTTAATATAAGAATTCAGCGTAAGTCTATCACATTTGTTCAATTTACGTCGCTCCTATTTCAGATAGCTTATTGGGCTAAGCGGCATCTCAAAGCGCATGAAATGACGAGCGAAATGCACTATTTAACTTCCTGGGTAGGGCAAACAGAGAACCGATTAGATCATTTTATATTATGGTTAATTTAAGAATTCAGCCAAATTCTATCACATTTGTTCAATTTACGTCGCTCCTATTTCAGATAGAGTACTGGGCTAGGCGGAATCTTAAAGCGCGTGGATTGGCGAGTAAAATGCACTATTAAACTTCTATGATAGGGCAATCAGAGACCCGATTAGATCATTTTATATTTTGGTTAATATAAGAATTCAGCGAAATTCTATCACATTTGTTCTATTTACGTCGCTCCTATTTCAGATAGCGTATTGGGCTAAGCGGCATCTCAATGCGCATGAAATGGCGAGTAAAATGCACTATTAAACTTCTAGGATAAGGCTAACAGAGACCCGATTCGTTCATTTTATATTACGGTTAATATAAGAATTCAGCGTAATTCTATCACATTTGTTCAACGTACGTCGCTCCTATTTCAGATAGCGTACTGGGCTAGGCGGCATCTTAAAGCGCGTGGAATGGCGGGTAAAATGCTCTATTAAACTTCTATGATAGGGCTATCAGAGACCCGATTAGATCATTTTATATTTTGGTTAATATAAGAATTCAGCGATATTCTATCACATTTGTTCAACTTACGTCGCTCCTATTTCAGACAGCGTACTGGACAAAGCGGCATCTCAAAGCGCAAGAAATGGCGAGTAAAATGCACTATTAAACTTCTAGGGTAGGGCAAACAGAGACCCGATTAGATCATTTTATGTTATGGTTAATTCAAGAATTCAGCGAAATTCTATCACATTTGTTCAATTTACGTCGCTCCTATTTCAGATAGCGTACTGGGCTAGGCGGCATCTTAAAGCGCGTGGAATGGCGAGCTAAATGCACTATTAAACTTCTATGATAGGGCAATCAGAGACCCGACTAGATCATTTTATATTTTGGTTAATATAAGAATTCAGCGAAATTCTATCACAATTGTTCAATTTACGTCGCTCCTATTTCAGATAGCGTATTGGGCTAAGCAGCATTTCAAAGCGCATGAAATGGCGAGTGAAATGCACTATTAAACTTCTAGGATAAGGCAAACAGAGGCCCGATTAGATCATTTTATATTACGGTTAATATAAGAATTCAGCGTAATTCTATCACATTTGTTCATCTTACGTCGCTCCTATTTCAGATAGCGTACTGGGCTAGGCGGCATCTTAAAGCGCGTGGAATGTCGAGTAAAATGGACTATTAAAATTCTATGATACGGCAATCAGAGACCCAATTAGATCATTTTATATTATGGTTAATTTAAGAATTCAGCAAAATTCTATCAGCTTTGTTCAATTTACGTCGCTCCTATTTCAGATAGCGTACTGGGCTAGGCGGCAGCTTAAAGCGCGTGGTATGGCGAGTAAAATGCACTATTAAAATTCTATGATAGGGCAATCAGAGACCCGATTAGATAATTTTATATTATGGTTAATTTAAGAATTCAGCAAAATTCTATCACATTTGTTCAATTTACGTCGCTCCTATTTCAGATAGCGTACTGGGCTAGGCGGCATCTTAAAGCGCGTGGAATGGCAAGTAAAATGCACTATTAAACTTCTATGATAGGGCAATCAGAGACCCGATTAGATCATTTTATATTATGGTTAATATAAGAATTCAGCGAAATTGTATCACATTTGTTCAATTTACGTCGCTCCTATTACAGATAGCTTATTGGGCTTAGCGGCATCTCAAAGCGCATTAAATGACGAGTGAAATGCACTATTAAACGTCTATAATAGGGCAATCAGAGACCCGATTTGATCATTTTATATTTTGTTTAATATAAGATATCAGGGAAATTTTATCACATTTGTTCAATTTACGTCGCTCCTATTTCAGATAGCGAATTCGGCTAAGCGGCATCTCAAAGCGCATGAAATGGCGAATAAAATGCACTATTAAACTTCTAGGCTAGGGCGAACAGAGCACCGATCAGATCATTTTACATTATGGTTAATAAAAGAATTCAGCGAAATTCTATCACATTTGTTCAATTTACGTCGCTCCTATTTCAGATAGCATACTGGGCTAGGCGGCATCTTAAAGCGCGTGGAATGGCGAGTAAAATGCACTACTAAACATCTATGATAGGGCAATCAGAGACCCGATTAGATCATTTTATATTTTGTTTAATATCAGATTTCAGGGGAATTGTATCACATTGGTTCAATTTACGTCGCTCCTATTTCAGATAGCGTATTCGGCTAAGCGGCATCTCAAAGCGCATGAAATGGCGAATAAAATGCACTATTAAACTTCTAGGCTAGGGCGAACAGAGACCCGATCAGATCATGATACATTACGGTTAATAAAAGAATTCAGCGAAATTCTATCACATTCGTTCAACTTACGTCGCTCCTATTTCAGATAGCGTATTGGGCTAAGCGGCATCTCAAAGCGCATGAAATGGCGAGTAAAATTCACTATTAAACTTCTAGCGTAGGGCAAACAGAGACCCGATTAGATCATTTTATATTATGGTTGATTTAAGAATTCAGCAAAATTCTATCACATTTGTTCAATTTACGTCGTTCCTATTTCAGATATCGTACTGGCCTCGGCGTTATCTTAAAGCGCGTGGAATGGGGAGTGAAATGCACTATTAGACTTCTATGGTAGGGCGAACAGAGACCCGATTAGATCATTTTATATTACGGTTAATTTAAGAATTCAGCAAAATTGTATCACAACTTTTCAATTTACGTCGCTCCTATTTCAGTTAGCGTATTCGGCTAAGCGGCATCTCAAAGCGCATGAAATGGCGAGTAAAATGCACTATTAAACTTTTAGGGTAGGGCAAACAGAGACCCGATTAGATCATTTTATATTACGGTTAATATAAGAATGCGGCGTAATTCTATCACATTTGTGCAACTTACGTCGCTCCTATTTCAGATAGCATACTGGGCTAGGCGGCATCTTAAAGCGCGTGGAATGGCGAGTAAAATGCACTACCAAACTTCTATGATAGGGCAATCAGAGACCCGATTAGATCATTTTATATTTTGTTTAATATCAGATTTCAGGGAAATTGTATCACATTTGTTCAATTTACGTCGCTCCTATTTCAGATAGCGTATTCGGCTAAGCGGCATCTCAAAGCGCATGAAATGGCGAATAAAATGCACTCTTAAACTTCTAGGCTAGGGCGAACAGAGACCCGATCAGATCATGATACATTACGGTTAATAAAAGAATTCAGCGAAATTCTATCACATTCGTTCAACTTACGTCGCTCCTATTTCAGATAGCGTATTGGGCTAACCAGCATCTCAAAGCGCATGAAATGGCGAGTAAAATGCACTATTAAACTTTTAGGGTAGGGCAAACAGAGACCCGATTAGATCATTTTATATTACGGTTAATATAAGAATTCGGCGTAATTCTATCACATTTGTGCAACTTACGTCGTTCCTATTTCAGATAGCGTACTGGACTCGGCGGTATCTTAAAGCTCGTGGAATGGGGAGTGAAATGCACTATTAGACTTCTATGGTAGGGCGAACAGAGACCCGATTAGATCATTTTATATTACGGTTAATTTAAGAATTTAGCAATATTCTATCACAACTGTTCAATTTACGTCGCTCCTATTTCAGTTAGCGTATTCGGCTAAGCGGCATCTCAAAGCGCATGAAATGGCGAGTAAAATGCACTATTAAACTTTTAGGGTAGGGCAAACAGAGACCCGATTAGATTATTTTATATCATATACGGTTAATATAAGAATTCAGCGTAAGTCTATCACATTTGTTCAATTTACGTCGCTCCTATTTCAGATAGCGTACTGGGCTAGGCGGAATCTTAAAGCGCGTGGATTGGCGAGTAAAATGCACTATTAAACTTTTAGGGTAGGGCAAACAGAGACCCGATTAGATCATTTTATATCATATACGGTTAATATAAGAATTCAGCGTAAGTCTATCACATTTGTTCAATTTACGTCGCTCCTATTTCAGATAGCTTATTGGGCTAAGCGGCATCTCAAAGCGCATGAAATGACGAGCGAAATGCACTATTTAACTTCCTGGGTAGGGCAAACAGAGAACCGATTAGATCATTTTATATTATGGTTAATTTAAGAATTCAGCCAAATTCTATCACATTTGTTCAATTTACGTCGCTCCTATTTCAGATAGAGTACTGGGCTAGGCGGAATCTTAAAGCGCGTGGATTGGCGAGTAAAATGCACTATTAAACTTCTATGATAGGGCAATCAGAGACCCGATTAGATCATTTTATATTTTGGTTAATATAAGAATTCAGCGAAATTCTATCACATTTGTTCTATTTACGTCGCTCCTATTTCAGATAGCGTATTGGGCTAAGCGGCATCTCAATGCGCATGAAATGGCGAGTAAAATGCACTATTAAACTTCTAGGATAAGGCTAACAGAGACCCGATTCGTTCATTTTATGTTACGGTTAATATAAGAATTCAGCGTAATTCTATCACATTTGTTCAACGTACGTCGCTCCTATTTCAGATAGCGTACTGGGCTAGGCGGCATCTTAAAGCGCGTGGAATGGCGGGTAAAATGCTCTATTAAACTTCTATGATAGGGCTATCAGAGACCCGATTAGATCATTTTATATTTTGGTTAATATAAGAATTCAGCGAAATTCTATCACATTTGTTCAACTTACGTCGCTCCTATTTCAGACAGCGTACTGGACAAAGCGGCATCTCAAAGCGCAAGAAATGGCGAGTAAAATGCACTATTAAACTTCTAGGGTAGGGCAAACAGAGACCCGATTAGATCATTTTATGTTATGGTTAATTCAAGAATTCAGCGAAATTCTATCACATTTGTTCAATTTACGTCGCTCCTATTTCAGATAGCGTACTGGGCTAGGCGGCATCTTAAAGCGCGTGGAATGGCGAGCTAAATGCACTATTAAACTTCTATGATAGGGCAATCAGAGACCCGACTAGATCATTTTATATTTTGGTTAATATAAGAATTCAGCGAAATTCTATCACAATTGTTCAATTTACGTCGCTCCTATTTCAGATAGCGTATTGGGCTAAGCAGCATTTCAAAGCGCATGAAATGGCGAGTGAAATGCACTATTAAACTTCTAGGATAAGGCAAACAGAGGCCCGATTAGATCATTTTATATTACGGTTAATATAAGAATTCAGCGTAATTCTATCACATTTGTTCATCTTACGTCGCTCCTATTTCAGATAGCGTACTGGGCTAGGCGGCATCTTAAAGCGCGTGGAATGTCGAGTAAAATGGACTATTAAAATTCTATGATACGGCAATCAGAGACCCAATTAGATCATTTTATATTATGGTTAATTTAAGAATTCAGCAAAATTCTATCAGCTTTGTTCAATTTACGTCGCTCCTATTTCAGATAGCGTACTGGGCTAGGCGGCAGCTTAAAGCGCGTGGTATGGCGAGTAAAATGCACTATTAAAATTCTATGATAGGGCAATCAGAGACCCGATTAGATAATTTTATATTATGGTTAATTTAAGAATTCAGCAAAATTCTATCACATTTGTTCAATTTACGTCGCTCCTATTTCAGATAGCGTACTGGGCTAGGCGGCATCTTAAAGCGCGTGGAATGGCAAGTAAAATGCACTATTAAACTTCTATGATAGGGCAATCAGAGACCCGATTAGATCATTTTATATTATGGTTAATATAAGAATTCAGCGAAATTGTATCACATTTGTTCAATTTACGTCGCTCCTATTACAGATAGCTTATTGGGCTTAGCGGCATCTCAAAGCGCATTAAATGACGAGTGAAATGCACTATTAAACGTCTATAATAGGGCAATCAGAGACCCGATTTGATCATTTTATATTTTGTTTAATATAAGATATCAGGGAAATTTTATCACATTTGTTCAATTTACGTCGCTCCTATTTCAGATAGCGAATTCGGCTAAGCGGCATCTCAAAGCGCATGAAATGGCGAATAAAATGCACTATTAAACTTCTAGGCTAGGGCGAACAGAGCACCGATCAGATCATTTTACATTATGGTTAATAAAAGAATTCAGCGAAATTCTATCACATTTGTTCAATTTACGTCGCTCCTATTTCAGATAGCATACTGGGCTAGGCGGCATCTTAAAGCGCGTGGAATGGCGAGTAAAATGCACTACTAAACATCTATGATAGGGCAATCAGAGACCCGATTAGATCATTTTATATTTTGTTTAATATCAGATTTCAGGGGAATTGTATCACATTGGTTCAATTTACGTCGCTCCTATTTCAGATAGCGTATTCGGCTAAGCGGCATCTCAAAGCGCATGAAATGGCGAATAAAATGCACTATTAAACTTCTAGGCTAGGGCGAACAGAGACCCGATCAGATCATGATACATTACGGTTAATAAAAGAATTCAGCGAAATTCTATCACATTCGTTCAACTTACGTCGCTCCTATTTCAGATAGCGTATTGGGCTAAGCGGCATCTCAAAGCGCATGAAATGGCGAGTAAAATTCACTATTAAACTTCTAGCGTAGGGCAAACAGAGACCCGATTAGATCATTTTATATTATGGTTGATTTAAGAATTCAGCAAAATTCTATCACATTTGTTCAATTTACGTCGTTCCTATTTCAGATATCGTACTGGCCTCGGCGGTATCTTAAAGCGCGTGGAATGGGGAGTGAAATGCACTATTAGACTGCTATGGTAGGGCGAACAGAGACCCGATTAGATCATTTTATATTACGGTTAATTTAAGAATTCAGCAAAATTGTATCACAACTTTTCAATTTACGTCGCTCCTATTTCAGTTAGCGTATTCGGCTAAGCGGCATCTCAAAGCGCATGAAATGGCGAGTAAAATGCACTATTAAACTTTTAGGGTAGGGCAAACAGAGACCCGATTAGATCATTTTATATTACGGTTAATATAAGAATTCGGCGTAATTCTATCACATTTGTGCAACTTACGTCGCTCCTATTTCAGATAGCATACTGGGCTAGGCGGCATCTTAAAGCGCGTGGAATGGCGAGTAAAATGCACTACTAAACTTCTATGATAGGGCAATCAGAGACCCGATTAGATCATTTTATATTTTGTTTAATATCAGATTTCAGGGAAATTGTATCACATTTGTTCAATTTACGTCGCTCCTATTTCAGTTAGCGTATTCGGCTAAGCGGCATCTCAAAGCGCATGAAATGGCGAGTAAAATGCACTATTAAACTTTTAGGGTAGGGCAAACAGAGACCCGATTAGATTATTTTATATCATATACGGTTAATATAAGAATTCAGCGTAAGTCTATCACATTTGTTCAATTTACGTCGCTCCTATTTCAGATAGCGTACAGGGCTAGGCGGAATCTTAAAGCGCGTGGATTGGCGAGTAAAATGCACTATTAAACTTTTAGGGTAGGGCAAACAGAGACCCGATTAGATCATTTTATATCATATACGGTTAATATAAGAATTCAGCGTAAGTCTATCACATTTGTTCAATTTACGTCGCTCCTATTTCAGATAGCTTATTGGGCTAAGCGGCATCTCAAAGCGCATGAAATGACGAGCGAAATGCACTATTAAACTGCTAGGGTAGGGCAAACAGAGACCCGATTAGACCATTTTATACTATGGTTAATTTAAGAATTCAGCCAAATTCTATCACATTTGTTCAATTTACGTCGCTCCTATTGCAGATATCGTATTGGGCTAAGCGGCATCTCAAAGCGCATGAAATGGCGAGTAAAATGCACTGCTAAACTTCTAGGGTAGGGCGAACAAAGGCCCGATTAGATCATTTTACATTAAGGTTAATATAAGAATTCAGCGTAATTCTATCACATTTGTTCAACTTACGTCGCTCCTATTTCAGATAGCGTATTGGGCTATGCGCATGTCAAAGCGCATGAAATGGCGAGTAAAATGCACTATTAAACTTCTAGGGTAGGGCAAACAGAGACCCGATTAGATCATTTCATATTATGGTTAATTTAAGAATTCAGCGAAATTCTATCACATTTGTTCAACTTACGTCGCTCCTATTTCAGATAGCGTATTGGGCTAAGCGGCATTTCAAAGCGCATGAAATGGCGAGTAAAATGCACTATTAAACTTCTAGGATAAGCCAAACAGAGACCCGATTAGATTATTTTATATTACGGTTAATATAAGAATTCAGCGAAGTTCTATCACATTTGTTCAATTTACGTCGCTCCTATTTCAGATAGCGTATTGGGCTAAGCAGCATTTCAAAGCGCATGAAATAGCGAGTGAAATGCACTATTCAACTTCTAGGATAAGGCAAACAGAGACCCGATTAGATCATTTTATATTACGGTTAATATAAGAATTCAGCGTAATTCTATCACATTTGTTCATCTTACGTCGCTCCTATTTCAGATAGCGTACTGGGCTAGGCGGCATCTCAAAGCGCATGAAATGACGAGTGAAATGCACTATGAAACTTCTAGGGTAGGGCAAACAGAGGCCCGATTAGATCATTTTACATTATGATTAATAAAAGAATTCAGCGAAATTCTATCACATTTGTTCAACTTACGTCGCTCCTATTTCAGATAGCGTATTGGGCTATGCGGCATCTCAAAGCGCATGAAATGACGAGTGAAATGCACTATTAAACTTCTATAATAGGGCAATCAGAGACCCGATTTGATCATTTTATATTTTGTTTAATATAAGATTTCAGGGAAATTTTATCACATTTGTTCAACTTACGTCGCTCCTATTTCAGATAGCGTATTGGGCTAAGCGGCATCTCAAAGCGCATGAAATGACGAGTAAAATGCACTATTAAACTTCTAGGGTAGGGCAAACAGAGACCCGATTAGATCATTTTATATTATGGTTAATTTAAGAATTCAGCCAAATTCTATCACATTTGTTCAATTTACGTCGCTCCTATTGCAGATATCGTATTGGGCGAAGCGGCATCTCAAAGCGCATGAAATGGCGAGTAAAATGCACTATTAAACTTCTAGGGTAGGGCAAACAGAGACCCGATTAGATCATTTTATATTATGGTTAATTTAAGAATTCAGCCAAATTCTATCACATTTGTTCAATTTACGTCGCTCCTATTGCAGATATCGTATTGGGCGAAGCGGCATCTCAAAGCGCATGAAATGGGGAGTAAAATGCACTGCTAAACTTCTAGGGTAGGGCGAACAAAGGCCCGATTAGATCATTTTACATTAAGGTTAATATAAGAATTCAGCGTAATTCTATCACATTTGTTCAACTTACGTCGCTCCTATTTCAGATAGCGTACTGGGCAAAGCGGCATCTCAAAGCGCAAGAAATGGCGAGTAAAATGCACTATTAAACTTCTAGGGTAGGGCAAACAGAGACCCGATTAGATCATTTTATGTTATGGTTAATTTAAGAATTCAGCGAAACTCTATCACATTTGTTCAATTTACGTCGCTCCTATTTCAGATAGCGTATTGGGCTAAGCAGCATTTCAAAGCGCATGAAATGGCGAGTGAAATGCACTATTCAACTTCTAGGATAAGGCAAACAGAGGCCCGATTAGATCATTTTATATTACGGTTAATATAAGAATTCAGCGTAATTCTATCACATTTGTTCAACTTACGTCGCTCCTATTTCAGATAGCGTACTGGGCTAGGCGGCATCTTAATGCGCGTGGAATGTCGAGTAAAATGCACTATTAAAATTCTATGATACGGCAATCAGAGACCCGATTAGATCATTTTATATTATGGTTAATTTAAGAATTCAGCAAAATTCTATCACATTTGTTCAATTTACGTCGCTCCTATTTCAGATAGCGTACTGGGCTAGGCGGCATCTTAAAGCGCGTGGAATGGCAAGTAAAATGCACTATTAAACTTCTATGATAGGGCAATCAGAGACCCGATTAGATCATTTTATATTATGGTTAATATAAGAATTCAGCGAAATTGTATCACATTTGTTCAATTTGCGTCGCTCCTATTACAGATAGCTTATTGGGCTTAGCGGCATCTCAAAGCGCATTAAATGACGAGTGAAATGCACTATTAAACGTCTATAATAGGGCAATCAGAGACCCGATTTGATCATTTTATATTTTGTTTAATATATGATTTCAGGGAAATTTTATCACATTTGTTCAATTTACGTCGCTCCTATTTCAGATAGCGTATTGGGCTAAGCGGCATCGCAAAGCGCATGAAATGACGAGTGAAATGCACTATTAAACTTCTAGGGTACGGCGAACAAAGATCCGATTAGATCATTTTACATTAAGGTTAATATAAGAATTCAGCGAAACTCTATCACATTTGTTCAATTTACGTCGCTCATATTTCAGATAGCATATTGGGCTACGCGGCATCTGAAAGCGCACGAAATGGCGAGTAAAATGCCCTATTAAACTTCTAGGGTAGGGCAAACAGAGACCGGATAAGATCATTTTATATTATGGTTAATTTAAGAATTCAGCGAAACCCTATCATATTTGTTCAATTTACGTCGCTCCTATTTCAGATAGCGTATTGGGCTAAGCGGCATCTCAATGCGCATGAAATGGCGAGTAAGATGCACTATTAAACTTCTAGGATAAGGCAAACAGAGACCCGATTAGATCATTTTATATTATGGTTAATTTAAGAATTCAGCCAAATTCTATCACATTTGATCAATTTACGTCGCTCCTATTGCAGATATCGTATTGGGCTAAGCGGCATCTCAAGGCGCATGAAATGGCGAGTAAAATGCACTGGTAAACTTCTAGGGTAGGGCGAACAAAGGCCTGATTAGATCATTTTACATTAAGGATAATATAAGAATTCAGCGTAATTCTATCACATTTGTTCAACTGACGTCGCTCCTATTTCAGATAGCGTACTGGGCTAGGCGGAATCTTAAAGCGCGTGGATTGGCGAGTAAAATGCACTATTAAACTTCTATGATAGGGCTATCAGAGACCCGATTAGATCATTTTATATTTTGGTTAATATAAGAATTCAGCAAAATTCTATCACATTTGTTCAACTTACGTCGCTCCTATTTCAGATAGCGTATCGGGCTAAGCGCCATCTCAAAGCGCATGAAATGGCGAGTAAAATGCACTATTAAACTTATAGGGTAGGGCAAACAGAGACCCGATTAGATCATTTTATATTATGGTTAATTTAAGAATTCAGCCAAATTCTATCACATTTGTTCAATTTACGTCGCTCCTATTTCAGATAGCGTACTGGGCTATCCGGAATCTTAAAGCGCGTGGAATGGCGAGCTAAATGCACTATTAAACTTCTATGATAGGGCAATCAGAGACCCGACTAGATCATTTTATATTTTGGTTAATATAAGAATTCAGCGAAATTCTATCACATTTGTTCAATTTACGTCGCTCCTATTTCAGATAGCTTATTGGGCTAAGCGGCATCTCAAAGCGCATGAAGTGACGAGTGAAATGCACTATTAAACTTCTAGGGTAGGGCAAACAGAGACCCGATTAGATCATTTTATATCATATACGGTTAATATAAGAATTCAGCGTAAGTCTATCACATTTGTTCAATTTACGTCGCTCCTATTTCAGATAGCGTACTGGGCTAGGCGGAATCTTAAAGCGCGTGGATTGGCGAGTAAAATGCACTATTAAACTTTTAGGGTAGGGCAAACAGAGACCCGATTAGATCATTTTATATCATATACGGTTAATATAAGTATTCAGCGTAAGTCTATCACATTTGTTCAATTTACGTCGCTCCTATTTCAGATAGCTTATTGGGCTAAGCGGCATCTCAAAGCGCATGAAATGACGAGTGTAATGCACTATTTAACTTCTAGGGTAGGGCAAACAGAGAACCGATTAGATCATTTTATATTATGGTTAATTTAAGAATTCAGCCAAATTCTATCACATTTGTTCAATTTACGTTGCTCCTATTTCAGATAGCGTACTGGGCTAGGCGGAATCTTAAAGCGCGTGATTGGCGAGTAAAATGCACTATTAAACTTCTATGATAGGGCAATCAGAGACCCGATTAGATCATTTTATATTTTGGTTAATATAAGAATTCAGCGAAATTCTATCACAATTGTTCTATTTACGTCGCTCCTATTTCAGATAGCGTATTGGGCTAAGCGGCATCTCAAAGCGCATGAAATGACGAGTAAAATGCACTATTAAACTTCTAGGGTAGGGCAAACAGAGACCCGATTAGATCATTTTATATTATGGTTAATTTAAGAATTCAGCCAAATTCTATCACATTTGTTCAATTTACGTCGCTCCTATTGCAGATATCGTATTGGGCTAAGCGGCATCTCAAAGCGCATGAAATGGCGAGTAAAGTGCACTGCTAAACTTCTAGGGTAGGGCGAACAAATGCCCGATTAGATCATTTTACATTAAGGTTAATATAAGAATTCAGCGTAATTCTATCACATTTGTTCAACTTACGTCGCTCCTATTTCAGATAGCGTACTGGGCAAAGCGGCATCTCAAAGCGCAAGAAATGGCGAGTAAAATGCACTATTAAACTTCTAGGGTAGGGCAAACAGAGACCCGATTAGATCATTTTATGTTATGGTTAATTTAAGAATTCAGCGAAATTCTATCACATTTGTTCAATTTACGTCGCTCCAATTTCAGATAGCGTACTGGGCTAGGCGGCATCTTAAAGCGCGTGGAACGGCGAGCTAAATGCACTATTAAACTTCTATGATAGGGCAATCAGAGACCCGACTAGATCATTTTATATTTTGGTTAATATAAGAAATCAGCGAAATTCTATCACATTTGTTCAATTTACGTCGCTCCTATTTCAGATAGCTTATTGGGCTAAGCGGCATCTCAAGGCGCATGAAATGACGAGTGAAATGCACTATTAAACTTCTAGGGTAGGGCAAACAGAGACACGATTAGATAATTTTATATTACGGTTAATATAAGAATTCAGCGTAATTCTATCACATTTGTTCAACATACGTCGCTCCTATTTCAGATAGCGTACTGGGCTATGCGGCATCTTAAAGCGCGTGGAAGGGCGAGTAAAATGCACTTCTAAACTTCTATGATCGGGCAATCAGAGTCCCGTTTAGATCATTTTATATTTTGTTTAATATAAGATTTCAGGGAAATTCTATCACATTTGTTGAATTTACGTCGCTCCTATTTCAGATAGCGTATTGGGCTAAGCGGCATCTCAAAGCGCAGGAAATGGCGAGTAAAATGCACTGCTAAACTTGTAGGGTAGGGCAAACAGGGACCCGATTAGATCATTTTATATTATCGTTAATTCAAGATGTCAGCAAAATTCTATCACATTTGTTCAATTTACGTCGCTCCAATTTCAGATAGCGTACTGGGCTAGGCGGCATCTTAAAGGGCATGAAATGCCGAGTGAAATGCACTATTAAACTACTATGATAGGGCAATCAGAGACCCGACTAGATCATTTTATATTTTGGTTAATATAAGAATTCAGCGAAAATTCTATCACAATTGTTCAATTTACGTCGCTCCTATTTCAGATAGCGTATTGGGCTAAGCGGCATCTCAAAGCGCATGAAATGGCGAGTAAAATTCACTGCTAAACTTCTAGGGTAGGGCGAACAAAGGCCCGATTAGATCATTTTACATTAAGGCTAATATAAGAATTCAGCGTAATTCTATCACATTTGTTCAACTTACGTCGCTCCTATTTCAGATAGCGTACTGGGCTAGGCGGCATCTTAAAGCGCGTGGAATGGCGAGTAAAATGCACTATTAAACTTCTATGATAGGGCTATCAGAGACCCGATTAGATCATTTTATATTTTGGTTAATATAAGAATCCAGCGAAATTCTATCACATTCGTTCAATTTACGTCGCTCCTATTTCAGATAGCGCATTGGGCTAAGCGCCATCTCAAAGGGCATGAAATGGCGAGTAAAATGCACTATTAAACTTCTAGGGTAGGGCAATCAGAGACCCGATTAGATCATTTTATATTATGGTTAATTTAAGAATTCAGCCAAATTCTATCACATTTGTTCAATTTACGTCGCTCCTATTTCAGATAGCGTACTGGACTAGGCGGAATCTTAAAGCGCGTGGATTGGCGAGTAAAATGCACTATTAAACTTCTATGATAGGGCTATCAGAGACCCGATTAGATCATTTTATATTTTGGTTAATATAAGTATTCAGGGAAATTCTATCACATTTGTTCAATTTACGTCGCTCCTATTTCAGATAGCGTATTGGGCTAAGCAGCATCTCAAAGCCCATGAAATGGCGAGTAAAATGCACTATTAAGCTTCTAGGGTGGGGCAAACAGAGACCCGATTAGATCATTTTATATTATGGTTAATTTAAGAATTCAGCCAAATTCTATCACATTTGTTCAATTTACGTCGCTCCTATTTCAGATAGCGTACTGGGCTAGCCGGAATCTTAAAGCGCGTGGATTGGCGAGTAAAATGCACTATTAAACTTCTATGATAGGGCTATCAGAGACCCGATTAGATCATTTTATATTTTGGTTAATATAAGAATTCAGAGAAATTCTATCACATTTGTTCAACATACGTCGCTCCTATTTCAGATAGCGTATTGGGCTAAGCGGCATCTCAAAGCGCATGAAATGACGAGTGAAATGCACTATTAATCTTCAAGGGTAGGGCGAACAGAGACCCGATTAGAACATTTTACATTAAGGTTAATATAAGAATTCAGCGAAATTCTCTCACATTTGTTCAATTTACGTCGCTCCTATTTCAGATAGCTTATTGGGCAAAGCGGCATCTCAAAGCGCAAGAAATGGCGAGTAAAATGCACTATTAAACTTCTAGGGTAGGGCAAACAGAGACCCGATTAGATCATTTTATATTATGGTTAAGTTAAGAATTCAGCCAAATTCTATCACATTTGTTCAATTTACGTCGCTCCTATTGCAGATATCGTATTGGACTAAGCGGCATCTCAAAGCGCATGAAATGGCGAGTAAAATGCACTGATAAACTTCTAGGGTAGGTCGAACAAAGGCCCGATTAGATCATTTTACATTAAGGTTAATATAAGATTTCAGGGAAATTCTATCACATTTGTTCAATTTACGTCGCTCCTATTTCAGATAGCGTATTGGGCTAAGCGCCATCTCAAAGCGCATGAAATTGCGAGTGAAATGCACTATTAAACTTCTAGAGTAGGGCGAACAGAGACCCGATTAGATCATTTTACATTAAGGTTAATGTAAGTATTCAGGGAAATTCTATCACATTTGTTCAATTTACGTCGCTCCTATTTCAGATAGCGTATTGGGCTAAACAGCATCTCAAAGCCCATGAAATGGCGAGTAAAATGCACTGTTAAACTTCTAGGGTAGGGCAAACAGAGACCCGATTAGATCATTTCATATTATGGTTTATTTAAGAATTCAGAAAAATTCTATCACATTTGTTCAATTTACGTCGCTCCTATTTCAGATAGCTTATTGGGCTAAGCGGCATCTTAAAGCGCATGAAATGACCAGTGAAATGCACTATTAAACTACTATGATAGGGCAATCAGAGACCCGACTAGATCATTTTATATTTTGGTCAATATAAGAATTCAGCGAAATTCTATCACAATTGTTCAATTTACGTCGCTCCTATTTCAGATAGCGTATTGGGCTAAGCGGCATCTCAAAGCGCATGAAATGGCGAGTAAAATGCACTATTAATCTTCTAGGGTAAGGCAAACAGAGACCCGATTAGATCATTTTATATTATGGTTAATTTAAGAATTCAGCAAAATTCTATCACATTTGTTCAATTTACGTCGCTCCTATTTCAGATAGCGTACTGGGCTAGGCGGAATCTTAAAGCGCGTGGATTGGCGAGTAAAATGCACTATTAAACTTCTATGATAGGGCAATCAGAGACCCGATTAGATCATTTTATATTTTGGTTAATATAAGAATTCAGCGAAATTCTATCACAATTGTTCTATTTACGTCGCTCCTATTTCAGATAGCGTATTGGGCTAAGCGGCATCTCAAAGAGCATGAAATGGCGAGTAAAATGCACTGTTAAACTTCTAGGGTAGGGCAAACAGAGACCCGATTAGATCATTTCATATTATGGTTTATTTAAGAATTCAGAAAAATTCTATCACATTTGTTCAATTTACGTCGCTCATATTTCAGATAGCGTATTGGGCTAAGCGGCATCTCATTGCGCATGAAATGGCGAGTAAAATGCACTGCTAAACTTCTAGGGTAGGGCGAACAAAGACCCGATTAGATCATTTTACATTAAGGTTAATATAAGTATTCAGGGAAATTCTATCACATTTGTTCAATTTACGTCGCTCCTATTTCAGATAGCGTATTGGGCTAAGCAGCATCTCAAAGCCCATGAAATGGCGAGTAAAATGCACTGTTAAACTTCTAGGGTAGGGCAAACAGAGACCCGATTAGATCATTTCATATTATGGTTTATTTAAGAATTCAGAAAAATTCTATCACATTTGTTCAATTTACGTCGCTCCTATTTCAGATAGCTTATTGGGCTAAGCGGCATCTCAAAGCGCATGAAATGACGAGTGAAATGCACTAGTAATCTTCTAGGGTAGGGCGAACTGAGATCCGATTAGATCATTTTATATTACGGTTAATATAAGAATTCAGCTCAATTCTATCACATTTGTTCAACATACGTCGCTCCTATTTCAGATAGCGTACTGGGCTAGGCGGCATCTTAAAGCGCGTGGAAGGGCGAGTAAAATGCACTTCTAAACTTCTATGATAGGGCAATCAGAGTCCCGTTTAGATCATTTTATATTTTGTTTAATATAAGATTTCAGGGAAATTCTATCACATTTGTTGAATTTACGTCGCTCCTATTTCAGGTAGCGTATTGGGCTGAGCGGCATCTCAACGCGCATGAAATGACGAGAGAAATGCACTATTAAACTTCTTGGGTAGGGCAAACAGAGACCCGATTAGATCATTTTATATTATGGTTAATTCAAGATGTCAGCAAAATTCTATCACATTTGTTCAATTTATGTCGCTCCTATTTCGAATATCGTATTGGGCTAAGCGGCATCTCAAAGCGCATGAAATGGCGAGTAAAATGCACTGCTAAACTTGTAGGGCAGGGCAAACAGGGACCCGATTAGATCATTTTATATTATCGTTAATTCAAGATGTCAGCAAAATTCTATCACATTTGTTCAATTCACGTCGCTCCAATTTCAGATAGCGTACTGGGCTAGGCGGCATCTTAAAGCGCATGAAATGACGAGTGAAATGCACTATTAAACTACTATGATAGGGCAATCAGAGACCCGACTAGATCATTTTATATTTTGGTTAATATAAGAATCCAGCGAAATTCTATCACATTCGTTCAATTTACGTCGCTCCTATTTCAGATAGCGCATTGGGCTAAGCGCCATCTCAAAGGGCATGAAATGGCGAGTAAAATGCACTATTAAACTTCTAGGGTAGGGCAAACAGAGACCCGATTAGATCATTTTATATTATGGTTAATTTAAGAATTCAGCCAAATTCTATCACATTTGTTCAATTTACGTCGCTCCTATTTCAGATAGCGTACTGGACTAGGCGGAATCTTAAAGCGCGTGGATTGGCGAGTAAAATGCACTATTAAACTTCTATGATAGGGCTATCAGAGACCCGATTAGATCATTTTATATTTTGGTTAATATAAGTATTCAGGGAAATTCTATCACATTTGTTCAATTTACGTCGCTCCTATTTCAGATAGCGTATTGGGCTAAGCAGCATCTCAAAGCCCATGAAATGGCGAGTAAAATGCACTATTAAGCTTCTAGGGTGGGGCAAACAGAGACCCGATTAGATCATTTTATATTATGGTTAATTTAAGAATTCAGCCAAATTCTATCACATTTGTTCAATTTACGTCGCTCCTATTTCAGATAGCGTACTGGGCTAGCCGGAATCTTAAAGCGCGTGGATTGGCGAGTAAAATGCACTATTAAACTTCTATGATAGGGCTATCAGAGACCCGATTAGATCATTTTATATTTTGGTTAATATAAGTATTCAGGGAAATTCTATCACATTTGTTCAACTTACGTCGCTCCTATTTCAGATAGCGTATTGGGCTAAGCGGCATCTCAAAGCGCATGAAATGACGAGTGAAATGCACTATTAATCTTCAAGGGTAGGGCGAACAGAGACCCGATTAGAACATTTTACATTAAGGTTAATATAAGAATTCAGCGAAATTCTCTCACATTTGTTCAATTTACGTCGCTCCTATTTCAGATAGCTTATTGGGCAAAGCGGCATCTCAAAGCGCAAGAAATGGCGAGTAAAATGCACTATTAAACTTCTAGGGTAGGGCAAACAGAGACCCGATTAGATCATTTTATATTATGGTTAAGTTAAGAATTCAGCCAAATTCTATCACATTTGTTCAATTTACGTCGCTCCTATTGCAGATATCGTATTGGACTAAGCGGCATCTCAAAGCGCATGAAATGGCGAGTACAATGCACTGATAAACTTCTAGGGTAGGTCGAACAAAGGCCCGATTAGATCATTTTACATTAAGGTTAATATAAGATTTCAGGGAAATTCTATCACATTTGTTCAATTTACGTCGCTCCTATTTCAGATAGCGTATTGGGCTAAGCGCCATCTCAAAGCGCATGAAATTGCGAGTGAAATGCACTATTAAACTTCTAGAGTAGGGCGAACAGAGACCCGATTAGATCATTTTACATTAAGGTTAATGTAAGTATTCAGGGAAATTCTATCACATTTGTTCAATTTACGTCGCTCCTATTTCAGATAGCGTATTGGGCTAAACAGCATCTCAAAGCCCATGAAATGGCGAGTAAAATGCACTGTTAAACTTCTAGGGTAGGGCAAACAGAGACCCGATTAGATCATTTCATATTATGGTTTATTTAAGAATTCAGAAAAATTCTATCACATTTGTTCAATTTACGTCGCTCCTATTTCAGATAGCTTATTGGGCTAAGCGGCATCTTAAAGCGCATGAAATGACGAGTGAAATGCACTATTAAACTACTATGATAGGGCAATCAGAGACCCGACTAGATCATTTTATATTTTGGTCAATATAAGAATTCAGCGAAATTCTATCACAATTGTTCAATTTACGTCGCTCCTATTTCAGATAGCGTATTGGGCTAAGCGGCATCTCAAAGCGCATGAAATGGCGAGTAAAATGCACTATTAATCTTCTAGGGTAAGGCAAACAGAGACCCGATTAGATCATTTTATATTATGGTTAATTTAAGAATTCAGCCAAATTCTATCACATTTGTTCAATTTACGTCGCTCCTATTTCAGATAGCGTACTGGGCTAGGCGGAATCTTAAAGCGCGTGGATTGGCGAGTAAAATGCACTATTAAACTTCTATGATAGGGCAATCAGAGACCCGATTAGATCATTTTATATTTTGGTTAATATAAGAATTCAGCGAAATTCTATCACAATTGTTCTATTTACGTCGCTCCTATTTCAGATAGCGTATTGGGCTAAGCGGCATCTCAAAGAGCATGAAATGGCGAGTAAAATGCACTGTTAAACTTCTAGGGTAGGGCAAACAGAGACCCGATTAGATCATTTCATATTATGGTTTATTTAAGAATTCAGAAAAATTCTATCACATTTGTTCAATTTACGTCGCTCATATTTCAGATAGCGTATTGGGCTAAGCGGCATCTCATTGCGCATGAAATGGCGAGTAAAATGCACTGCTAAACTTCTAGGGTAGGGCGAACAAAGACCCGATTAGATCATTTTACATTAAGGTTAATATAAGTATTCAGGGAAATTCTATCACATTTGTTCAATTTACGTCGCTCCTATTTCAGATAGCGTATTGGGCTAAGCAGCATCTCAAAGCCCATGAAATGGCGAGTAAAATGCACTGTTAAACTTCTAGGGTAGGGCAAACAGAGACCCGATTAGATCATTTCATATTATGGTTTATTTAAGAATTCAGAAAAATTCTATCACATTTGTTCAATTTACGTCGCTCCTATTTCAGATAGCTTATTGGGCTAAGCGGCATCTCAAAGCGCATGAAATGACGAGTGAAATGCACTAGTAATCTTCTAGGGTAGGGCGAACTGAGATCCGATTAGATCATTTTATATTACGGTTAATATAAGAATTCAGCTCAATTCTATCACATTTGTTCAACATACGTCGCTCCTATTTCAGATAGCGTACTGGGCTAGGCGGCATCTTAAAGCGCGTGGAAGGGCGAGTAAAATGCACTTCTAAACTTCTATGATAGGGCAATCAGAGTCCCGTTTAGATCATTTTATATTTTGTTTAATATAAGATTTCAGGGAAATTCTATCACATTTGTTGAATTTACGTCGCTCCTATTTCAGGTAGCGTATTGGGCTGAGCGGCATCTCAACGCGCATGAAATGACGAGAGAAATGCACTATTAAACTTCTTGGGTAGGGCAAACAGAGACCCGATTAGATCATTTTATATTATGGTTAATTCAAGATGTCAGCAAAATTCTATCACATTTGTTCAATTTATGTCGCTCCTTTTTCGAATATCGTATTGGGCTAAGCGGCATCTCAAAGCGCATGAAATGGCGAGTAAAATGCACTGCTAAACTTGTAGGGCAGGGCAAACAGGGACCCGATTAGATCATTTTATATTATCGTTAATTCAAGATGTCAGCAAAATTCTATCACATTTGTTCAATTCACGTCGCTCCAATTTCAGATAGCGTACTGGGCTAGGCGGCATCTTAAAGCGCATGAAATGACGAGTGAAATGCACTATTAAACTACTATGATAGGGCAATCAGAGACCCGACTAGATCATTTTATATTTTGGTTAATATAAGAATTCAGCAAAATTCTATCACATTTGTTCAACTTACGTCGCTCCTATTTCAGATAGCGTATCGGGCTAAGCGCCATCTCAAAGCGCATGAAATGGCGAGTAAAATGCACTATTAAGCTTCTAGGGTGGGGCAAACAGAGATCCGATTAGATCATTTTATATTATGGTTAATTTAAGAATTCAGCCAAATTCTAACACATTTGTTCAATTTACGTCGCTCCTATTTCAGATAGCGTACTGGGCTAGCCGGAATCTTAAAGCGCGTGGATTGGCGAGTAAAATGCACTATTAAACTTCTATGATAGGGCTATCAGAGACCCGATTAGATCATTTTATATTTTGGTTAATATAAGAATTCAGAGAAATTCTATCACATTTGTTCAACTTACGTCGCTCCTATTTCAGATAGCGTATTGGGCTAAGCGGCATCTCAAAGCGCATGAAATGACGAGTGAAATGCACTATTAATCTTCAAGGGTAGGGCGAACAGAGACCCGATTAGAACATTTTACATTAAGGTTAATATAAGAATTCAGCGAAATTCTCTCACATTTGTTCAATTTACGTCGCTCCTATTTCAGATAGCTTATTGGGCAAAGCGGCATCTCAAAGCGCAAGAAATGGCGAGTAAAATGCACTATTAAACTTCTAGGGTAGGGCAATCAGAGACCCGATTAGATCATTTTATATTATGGTTAATATAAGAATTCAGCGAAGTTCTATCACATTTTTTCAATTTACGTCGCTCCTATTTCAGATAGCGTATTGGGCTAAGCAGCATTTCGAAGCGCATGAAATGGCGAGTGAAATGCACTATTCAACTTCTAGGATAAGGCAAACAGAGACCCGATTAGATCATTTTATATTACGGTAATATAAGAATTCAGCGAAACTCTATCACATTTGTTCAATTTACGTCGCTCCTATTTCAGATAGCGTATTGGGCTAAGCAGCATTTCAAAGCGCATGAAATGGCGAGTGAAATGCACTATTCAACTTCTAGGATAAGGCAAACAGAGGCCCGATTAGATCATTTTATATTACGGTTAATATAAGAATTCAGCGTAATTCTATCACATTTGTTCAACTTACGTCGCTCCTATTTCAGATAGCGTACTGGGCTAGGCGGCATCTTAATGCGCGTGGAATGTCGAGTAAAATGCACTATTAAAATTCTATGATACGGCAATCAGAGACCCGATTAGATCATTTTATATTATGGTTAATTTAAGAATTCAGCAAAATTCTATCACATTTGTTCAATTTACGTCGCTCCTATTTCAGATAGCGTACTGGGCTAGGCGGCATCTTAAAGCGCGTGGAATGGCAAGTAAAATGCACTATTAAACTTCTATGATAGGGCAATCAGAGACCCGATTAGATCATTTTATATTATGGTTAATATAAGAATTCAGCGAAATTGTATCACATTTGTTCAATTTACGTCGCTCCTATTACAGATAGCTTATTGGGCTTAGCGGCATCTCAAAGCGCATTAAATGACGAGTGAAATGCACTATTAAACGTCTATAATAGGGCAATCAGAGACCCGATTTGATCATTTTATATTTTGTTTAATATATGATTTCAGGGAAATTTTATCACATTTGTTCAATTTACGTCGCTCCTATTTCAGATAGCGTATTGGGCTAAGCGGCATCGCAAGCGCATGAAATGACGAGTGAAATGCACTATTAAACTTCTAGGGTACGGCGAACAAAGAGCCGATTAGATCATTTTACATTAAGGTTAATATAAGAATTCAGCGAAACTCTATCACATTTGTTCAATTTACGTCGCTCATATTTCAGATAGCATATTGGGCTACGCGGCATCTGAAAGCGCACGAAATGGCGAGTAAAATGCCCTATTAAACTTCTAGGGTAGGGCAAACAGAGACCGGATAAGATCATTTTATATTATGGTTAATTTAAGAATTCAGCGAAACCCTATCATATTTGTTCAATTTACGTCGCTCCTATTTCAGATAGCGTATTGGGCTAAGCGGCATCTCAATGCGCATGAAATGGCGAGTAAGATGCACTATTAAACTTCTAGGATAAGGCAAACAGAGACCCGATTAGATCATTTTATATTATGGTTAATTTAAGAATTCAGCCAAATTCTATCACATTTGATCAATTTACGTCGCTCCTATTGCAGATATCGTATTGGGCTAAGCGGCATCTCAAGGCGCATGAAATGGCGAGTAAAATGCACTGGTAAACTTCTAGGGTAGGGCGAACAAAGGCCTGATTAGATCATTTTACATTAAGGATAATATAAGAATTCAGCGTAATTCTATCACATTTGTTCAACTGACGTCGCTCCTATTTCAGATAGCGTACTGGGCTAGGCGGAATCTAAAGCGCGTGGATTGGCGAGTAAAATGCACTATTAAACTTCTATGATAGGGCTATCAGAGACCCGATTAGATCATTTTATATTTGGTTAATATAAGAATTCAGCAAAATTCTATCACATTTGTTCAACTTACGTCGCTCCTATTTCAGATAGCGTATCGGGCTAAGCGCCATCTCAAAGCGCATGAAATGGCGAGTAAAATGCACTATTAAACTTATAGGGTAGGGCAACAGAGACCCGATTAGATCATTTTATATTATGGTTAATTTAAGATTCAGCCAAATTCTATCACATTTGTTCAATTTACGTCGCTCCTATTTCAGATAGCGTACTGGGCTATCCGGAATCTTAAAGCGCGTGGAATGGCGAGCTAATGCACTATTAAACTTCTATGATAGGGCAATCAGAGACCCGACTAGATCATTTTATATTTTGGTTAATATAAGAATTCAGCGAAATTCTATCACATTTGTTCAATTTACGTCGCTCCTATTTCAGATAGCGTATTGGGCTAAGCGGCATCTCAAAGCGCAATGAAGTGACGAGTGAAATGCACTATTAAACTTCTAGGGTAGGGCAACAGAGACCCGATTAGATCATTTTATATCATATACGGTTAATATAAGAATTCAGCGTAAGTCTATCACATTTGTTCAATTACGTCGCTCCTATTTCAGATAGCGTACTGGGCTAGGCGGAATCTTAAAGCGCGTGGATTGGCGAGTAAAATGCACTATTAAACTTTTAGGTAGGGCAAACAGAGACCCGATTAGATCATTTTAGATCATATACGGTTAATATAAGTATTCAGCGTAAGTCTATCACATTTGTTCAATTTACGTCGCTCCTATTTCAGATAGCTTATTGGGCTAAGCGGCATCTCAAAGCGCATGAAATGACGAGTGTAATGCACTATTTAACTTCTAGGGTAGGGCAAACAGAGAACCGATTAGATCATTTTATATTATGGTTAATTTAAGAATTCAGCCAAATTCTATCACATTTGTTCAATTTACGTTGCTCCTATTTCAGATAGCGTACTGGGCTAGGCGGAATCTTAAAGCGCGTGGATTGGCGAGTAAAATGCACTATTAACTTCTATGATAGGGCAATCAGAGACCCGATTAGATCATTTTATATTTTGGTTAATATAAGAATTCAGCGAAATTCTATCACAATTGTTCTATTTACGTCGCTCCTATTTCAGATAGCGTATTGGGCTAAGCGGCATCTCAAAGCGCATGAAATGACGAGTAAAATGCACTATTAAACTTCTAGGGTAGGGCAAACAGAGACCCGATTAGATCATTTTATATTATGGTTAATTTAAGAATTCAGCCAAATTCTATCACATTTGTTCAATTTACGTCGCTCCTATTGCAGATATCGTATTGGGCTAAGCGGCATCTCAAAGCGCATGAAATGGCGAGTAAAGTGCACTGCTAAACTTCTAGGGTAGGGCGAACAAATGCCCGATTAGATCATTTTACATTAAGGTTAATATAAGAATTCAGCGTAATTCTATCACATTTGTTCAACTTACGTCGCTCCTATTTCAGATAGCGTACTGGGCAAAGCGGCATCTCAAAGCGCAAGAAATGGCGAGTAAAATGCACTATTAAACTTCTAGGGTAGGCAAACAGAGACCCGATTAGATCATTTTATGTTATGGTTAATTTAGAATTCAGCGAAATTCTATCACATTTGTTCAATTTACGTCGCTCCAATTTCAGATAGCGTACTGGGCTAGGCGGCATCTTAAAGCGCGTGGAACGGCGAGCTAAATGCACTATTAAACTTCTATGATAGGGCAATCAGAGACCCGACTAGATCATTTTATATTTTGGTTAATATAAGAAATCAGCGAAATTCTATCACATTTGTTCAATTTACGTCGCTCCTATTTCAGATAGCTTATGGGCTAAGCGGCATCTCAAGGCGCATGAAATGACGAGTGAAATGCACTATTAAACTTCTAGGGTAGGGCAAACAGAGACACGATTAGATAATTTATATTACGGTTAATATAAGAATTCAGCGTAATTCTATCACATTTGTTCAACATACGTCGCTCCTATTTCAGATAGCGTACTGGGCTATGCGGCATCTTAAAGCGCGTGGAAGGGCGAGTAAAATGCACTTCTAAACTTCTATGATCGGGCAATCAGAGTCCCGTTTAGATCATTTTATATTTTGTTTAATATAAGATTTCAGGGAAATTCTATCACATTTGTTGAATTTACGTCGCTCCTATTTCAGATAGCGTATTGGGCTAAGCGGCATCTCAAAGCGCATGAAATGGCGAGTAAAATGCACTGCTAAACTTGTAGGGTAGGGCAAACAGGGACCCGATTAGATCATTTTATATTATCGTTAATTCAAGATGTCAGCAAAATTCTATCACATTTGTTCAATTTACGTCGCTCCAATTTCAGATAGCGTACTGGGCTAGGCGGCATCTTAAAGGGCATGAAATGCCGAGTGAAATGCACTATTAAACTACTATGATAGGGCAATCAGAGACCCGACTAGATCATTTTATATTTTGGTTAATATAAGAATTCAGCGAAATTCTATCACAATTGTTCAATTTACGTCGCTCCTATTTCAGATAGCGTATTGGGCTAAGCGGCATCTCAAAGCGCATGAAATGGCGAGTAAAATTCACTGCTAAACTTCTAGGGTAGGGCGAACAAAGGCCCGATTAGATCATTTTACATTAAGGCTAATATAAGAATTCAGCGTAATTCTATCACATTTGTTCAACTTACGTCGCTCCTATTTCAGATAGCGTACTGGGCTAGGCGGCATCTTAAAGCGCGTGGAATGGCGAGTAAAATGCACTATTAAACTTCTATGATAGGGCTATCAGAGACCCGATTAGATCATTTTATATTTTGGTTAATATAAGAATCCAGAGAAATTCTATCACATTCGTTCAATTTACGTCGCTCCTATTTCAGATAGCTTATTGGGCTAAGCGGCATCGCAAAGCGCATGAAATGACGAGTGAAATGCACTATTAAACTTCTAGGGTACGGCGAACAAAGATCCGATTAGATCATTTTACATTAAGGTTAATATAAGAATTCAGCGAAACTCTATCACATTTGTTCAATTTACGTCGCTCATATTTCAGATAGCATATTGGGCTACGCGGCATCTGAAAGCGCACGAAATGTCGAGTAAAATGCCCTATTAAACTTCTAGGGTAGGGCAAACAGAGACCGGATAAGATCATTTTATATTATGGTTAATTTAAGAATTCAGCGAAACTCTATCATATTTGTTCAATTTACGTCGCTCCTATTTCAGGTAGCGTATTGGGCTAAGCGGCATCTCAATGCGCATGAAATGGCGAGTAAAATGCACTATTAAACTTCTAGGATAAGGCAAACAGAGACCCGATTAGATCATTTTATATTATGGTTAATTTAAGAATTCAGCCAAATTCTATCACATTTGATCAATTAACGTCGCTCCTATTGCAGATGTCGTATTGGGCTAAGCTGCATCTCAAAGCGCATGAATGGCGAGTAAAATGCACTGCTAAACTTCTAGGGTAGGGCGAACAAAGGCCCGATTAGATCATTTTACATTAAGGTTAATATAAGAATTCAGCGTAATTCTATCACATTTGTTCAACTTACGTCGCTCCTATATCAGATAGCGTACTGGGCTAGGCGGCATCTTAAAGCGCGTGGAATGGCGAGTAAAATGCACTATTAAACTTCTATGATAGGGCTATCAGAGACCCGATTAGATCATTTTATATTTGGTTAATATAAGAATCCAGCGAAATTCTATCACATTCGTTCAATTTACGTCGCTCCTATTTCAGATAGCGTATTGGGCTAAGCGCCATCTCAAAGGGCATGAAATGGCGAGTAAAATGCACTATTAAACTTCTAGGGTAGGGCAATCAGAGACCCGATTAGATCATTTTATATTATGGTTAATTTAAGAATTCAGCCAAATTCTATCACATTTGTTCAATTTACGTCGCTCCTATTTCAGATAGCGTACTGGACTAGGCGGAATCTTAAAGCGCGTGGATTGGCGAGTAAAATGCACTATTAAACTTCTATGATAGGGCAATCAGAGACCCGATTAGATCATTTTATATTTTGGTTAATATAAGTATTCAGGGAATTCTATCACATTTGTTCAATTTACGTCGCTCCTATTTCAGATAGCGTATTGGGCTAAGCAGCATCTCAAAGCCCATGAAATGGCGAGTAAAATGCACCTATTAAGCTTCTAGGGTGGGGCAAACAGAGACCCGATTAGATCATTTTATATTATGGTTAATTTAAGAATTCAGCCAAATTCTATCACATTTGTTCAATTTACGTCGCTCCTATTTCAGATAGCGTACTGGGCTAGCCGGAATCTTAAAGCGCGTGGATTGGCGAGTAAAATGCACTATTAAACTTCTATGATAGGGCTATCAGAGACCCGATTAGATCATTTTATATTTGGTTAATATAAGAATTCAGAGAAATTCTATCACATTTGTTCAACATACGTCGCTCCTATTTCAGATAGCGTATTGGGCTAAGCGGCATCTCAAAGCGCATGAAATGACGAGTGAAATGCACTATTAATCTTCAAGGGTAGGGCGAACAGAGACCCGATTAGATCATTTTACATTAAGGTTAATATAAGAATTCAGCGAAATTCTCTCACATTTGTTCAATTTACGTCGCTCCTATTTCAGATAGCTTATTGGGCAAAGCGGCATCTCAAAGCGCAAGAAATGGCGAGTAAAATGCACTATTAAACTTCTAGGGTAGGGCAAACAGAGACCCGATTAGATCATTTTATATTATGGTTAAGTTAAGAATTCAGCCAAATTCTATCACATTTGTTCAATTTACGTCGCTCCTATTGCAGATATCGTATTGGACTAAGCGGCATCTCAAAGCGCATGAAATGACGAGTAAAATGCACTGATAAACTTCTAGGGTAGGTCGAACAAAGGCCCGATTAGATCATTTTACATTAAGGTTAATATAAGATTTCAGGGAAATTCTATCACATTTGTTCAATTTACGTCGCTCCTATTTCAGATAGCGTATTGGGCTAAGCGCCATCTCAAAGCGCATGAAATTGCGAGTGAAATGCACTATTAAACTTCTAGAGTAGGGCGAACAGAGACCCGATTAGATCATTTTACATTAAGGTTAATGTAAGTATTCAGGGAAATTCTATCACATTTGTTCAATTACGTCGCTCCTATTTCAGATAGCGTATGGGCTAAACAGCATCTCAAAGCCCATGAAATGGCGAGTAAAATGCACTGTTAAACTTCTAGGGTAGGGCAAACAGAGACCCGATTAGATCATTTCATATTATGGTTTATTTAAGAATTCAGAAAAATTCTATCACATTTGTTCAATTTACGTCGCTCCTATTTCAGATAGCTTATTGGGCTAAGCGGCATCTTCA
>CAKAJE020000920.1:0-38212 GCA_916610135.2 Macropis europaea
CCCTAGCCTAGAAGTTTAATAGTGCATTTTGTTCGCCATTTCATGCGCTTTGAGATGCCGCTTAGCCCAATACGCTATCTGAAATAGGAGCGACGTAAATTGAACAAATGTGATAGAATTTCGCTGAATTCTTTTATTAACCATAATATAAAATGATCTAATCGGGTCTCTGATTGCCCTACCCTAGAAGTTTAATAGTGCATTTCACTCGTCATTTCATGCGCTTTGAGATGCCGCTTAGCCCAATACGCTATCTGAAATAGGAGCGACGTAAATTGAACAAATGTGATAGAATTTCGCTGAATTCTTATATTAACCAAAATATATAATGATCTAATCGGGTCTCTGTTCTCCCTAGCCTAGAAGTTTAATAGTGCATTTTGTTCGCCATTTCATGCGCTTTGAGATGCCGCTTAGCCCAATACGCTATCTGAAATAGGAGCGACGTAAATTGAACAAATGTGATAGAATTTCCCTGAAATCTGATATTAAACAAAATATAAAATGATCTAATCGTGTCTCTGATTGCCCTATCATAGAAGTTTAGTAGTGCATTTTACTCGCCATTCCACGCGCTTTAAGATGCCGCCTAGCCCAGTACGCTATCTGAAATAGGAGCGACGTAAGTTGAACAAATGTGATAGACATACGCCGAATTCTTATATTATCCGTAATATAAAATGATCTAATCGGGTCTCTGTTTGCCTTATCCTAGAAGTTTAGTATTGCATTTTACTCGCCATTTCATGCGCTTTGAGATGCCGCTTAGCCCAATACGCTATCTGAAATAGGAGCGACGTAAATTGAACAAATGTGATAGAATTTCGCTGAATTCTTATATTAACCAAAATATATAATGATCTAATCGGGTCTCTGATTGCCCTATCATAGATGATTAATAGTGTATTTTACTCTCCACTCCACGCGCTTTAGGAGGCCGCCTAGCCCAGTACGCTATCCGAAATAGGAGCGACGTAAATTGAACAAATCTGATAGAATTTTGCTGAATTCTTAAATTAACCATAATATAAAATGATCTAATCGGGTCTCTGTTTGCCCTACCCTAGATGTTTAATAGTGCATTTTACTCGCCATGTCATGCGCTTTGAGATGCCGCTTAGCCCAATACGCTATCTGAAATTGGAGCGACGTAAATTTAACAAATGTGATAGAATTTTGCTGAATTCTTAAATTAACCATAATATTAGATGATCTAATCGGGTCTCTGTTTGCCCTACCCTAGAAGTTTTATAGTGCATTTTACTCGCCATTTCATGCGCTTTGAGATACCGCTTAGCCCAATACGCGATCTGAAATAGGAGCGACGTAAGTTGAACAAATGTGATAGAATTTCACTGAATTCTTTTATTAACCATAATGTAAAATGATCTAATCGGGTCTCTGTTCGCCCTAGCCCAGAAGTATAATTGTGCATCTTATTCGCCATTTCATGCGCTTTGAGATGCCTCTTAGCCCAATATGCTATCTGAAATAGGAGCGACGTAAATTGAACAAATGTGATAGAATTTCGCTGAATTCTTTTATTAACCATAATATAAAATGATCTAATCGGGTCTCTGATTGCCCTATCATAGAATTTGAATAGTGCATTTTACTCGCCATTCCACGCGCTTTAAGATGCCGCCTAGCCCAATATGCTATCCGAAATAGGAGCGACGTAAATTGAACAATGTGATAGAATTTCGCTGAATTCTTTTATTAACCATAATGTAAAATGATCTGATCGGGGCTCTGTTCGCCCTAGCCTAGAAGTTTAATAGTGCATTTTATTCGCCATTTCATGTGCTTTGAGATGCCTCTTAGCCGAATTCGCTATCTGAAATAGGAGCGACGTAAATTGAACAAATGTGATAAAATTTCCCTGAAATCTTATATTAAACAAAATATAAAATGATCAAATCGGGTCTCTGATTGCCCTATTATGGAAGTTTAACAGTGCATTTCACTCGTCATTTCATGCGCTTTGAGATGCCGCTAAGCCCAATAAGCTATCTGTAATAGGAGCGACGTAAGATGAACAAATGTGATAGAATTACGCTGAATTCTTATATTAACCGTAATATAAAATGATCTAATCGGGTCTCTGTTTGCCTTATCCTAGAAGTTGAATAGTGCATTACACTCGCCATTTGATGCGCTTTGAAATGCTGCTTAGCCCAATACGCTATCTGAAATAGGAGCGACGTAAATTGAACAAATGTGATAGAACTTCGCTGAATACTTAAATTAACCATAATATAAAATGATCGAATCGGGTCTCTGTTTGCCCTACCCTAGAAGTTTAATAGTGCATTTTATTCGCCATTTCATGCGCTTTGAGATGCCGCATAGCCCAATGCGCTATCTGAAATAGGAGCGACGTAAATTGTACAAATGTGATACAATTTCCCTGAAACCTGATATTAAACAAAATATAAAATGATCTAATCGGGTCTCTGTTTGCCCTACCCTAGAAGTTTAATAGTGCATTTCACTCGTCACTTCATGCGCTTTGAGATGCCGCTAAGCCCAATAAGCTATCTGAAATAGGAGCGACGTAAATTGAACAAATGTGATAAAATTTCCCTGAAATCTTATATTAAACAAAATATAAAATGATCAAATCGGGTCTCTGATTGCCCTATTATAGAAGTTTAATAGTGCATTTCACTCGTCATTTCATGCGCTTTGAGATGCCTCTTAGCCCAATATGCTATCTGAAATAGGAGCGACGTAAATTGAACAAATGTGATAGAATTTCGCTGAATTCTTTTATTAACCATAATATAAAATGATCTAATCGGGTCTCTGATTGCCCTATCATAGAATTTGAATAGTGCATTTTACTCGCCATTCCACGCGCTTTAAGATGCCGCCTAGCCCAATATGCTATCCGAAATAGGAGCGACGTAAATTGAACAATGTGATAGAATTTCGCTGAATTCTTTTATTAACCATAATGTAAAATGATCTGATCGGGGCTCTGTTCGCCCTAGCCTAGAAGTTTAATAGTGCATTTTATTCGCCATTTCATGTGCTTTGAGATGCCTCTTAGCCGAATTCGCTATCTGAAATAGGAGCGACGTAAATTGAACAAATGTGATAAAATTTCCCTGAAATCTTATATTAAACAAAATATAAAATGATCAAATCGGGTCTCTGATTGCCCTATTATGGAAGTTTAACAGTGCATTTCACTCGTCATTTCATGCGCTTTGAGATGCCGCTAAGCCCAATAAGCTATCTGTAATAGGAGCGACGTAAGATGAACAAATGTGATAGAATTACGCTGAATTCTTATATTAACCGTAATATAAAATGATCTAATCGGGTCTCTGTTTGCCTTATCCTAGAAGTTGAATAGTGCATTACACTCGCCATTTGATGCGCTTTGAAATGCTGCTTAGCCCAATACGCTATCTGAAATAGGAGCGACGTAAATTGAACAAATGTGATAGAACTTCGCTGAATACTTAAATTAACCATAACATAAAATGATCGAATCGGGTCTCTGTTTGCCCTACCCTAGAAGTTTAATAGTGCATTTTATTCGCCATTTCATGCGCTTTGAGATGCCGCATAGCCCAATACGCTATCTGAAATAGGAGCGACGTAAATTGTACAAATGTGATACAATTTCCCTGAAACCTGATATTAAACAAAATATAAAATGATCTAATCGGGTCTCTGTTTGCCCTACCCTAGAAGTTTAACAGTGCATTTCACTCGTCACTTCATGCGCTTTGAGATGCCGCTAAGCCCAATAAGCTATCTGAAATAGGAGCGACGTAAATTGAACAAATGTGATAAAATTTCCCTGAAATCTTATATTAAACAAAATATAAAATGATCAAATCGGGTCTCTGATTGCCCTATTATAGAAGTTTAATAGTGCATTTCACTCGTCATTTCATGCGCTTTGAGATGCCGCTAAGCCCAATAAGCTATCTGTAATAGGAGCGACGTAAGATGAACAAATGTGATAGAATTACGCTGAATTCTTATATTAACCGTAATATAAAATGATCTAATCGGGTCTCTGTTTGCCTTATCCTAGAAGTTGAATAGTGCATTTCACTCGCCATTTCATGCGCTTTGAAATGCTGCTTAGCCCAATACGCTATCTGAAATAGGAGCGACGTAAATTGAACAAATGTGATAGAACTTCGCTGAATACTTAAATTAACCATAATATAAAATGATCGAATCGGGTCTCTGTTTGCCCTACCCTAGAAGTTTAATAGTGCATTTTATTCGCCATTTCATGCGCTTTGAGATGCCGCATAGCCCAATACGCTATCTGAAATAGGAGCGACGTAAATTGTACAAATGTGATACAATTTCCCTGAAATCTGATATTAAACAAAATATAAAATGATCTAATCGTGTCTCTGATTGCCCTATCATAGAAGTTTAGTAGTGCATTTTACTCGCCATTCCACGCGCCTTAAGATGCCGCCTAGCCCAGTACGCTATCTGAAATAGGAGCGACGTAAGTTGAACAAATGTGATAGAAATACGCCGAATTCTTATATTATCCGTAATATAAAATGATCTGATCGGGTCTCTGTTTGCCTCATCCTAGAAGTTTCACAGTGCATTATACTCGCCATTTCTTGCGCTTTGATATGCCGCTTAGCCCAATACGCTATCTGAAATAGGAGCGACGTAAATTGAACGAATGTGATAGAATTACGCTGAATTCTTAAATTAACCATAATATAAAATGATTTAATCGGGTCTTTGTTTGCCCTACCCTAGAAGTTTAATAGTCCATTTTACTCGCCATTGCATGTGCTTTGAGATGCCGCATAGCCCAATACGCTATCTGAAATAGGAGCGACGTAAATTGAACAAATGTGATAGAATTTCCCTGAATTCTTATATTAACTTAGTGTAAAATGATCTAATCGGGTCCCTGTTCGCCCTACCATAGAAGTCTAATAGTGCATTTCACTCGACATTTCATGCGCTTTGAGATGCCGCTTAGCCCAATACGCTATCTGAAATAGGAGCGACGTAAATTGAACAAATGTGATACAATTTCCCTGAAATCTTATATTAAACAAAATATAAAATGATCTAATCGGGTCTCTGATTGCCCTATCATAGAAGTTTAGTAGTGCATTTTACTCGCCATTCCACGCGCTTTAAGATGCCGCCTAGCCCAGTACGATATCTGAAATAGGAGCGACGTAAGTTGAACAAATGTGATAGAATTTTGCTGAATTCTTAAATTAACCATAATATAAAATGATCTAATCGGGTCTCTGTATGCCCTACCCTAGAAGTTTAATAGTGCATTTCACTCGTCACTTCATGCGCTTTGAGATGCCGCTAAGCCCAATAAGCTATCTGAAATAGGAGCGACGTAAATTGAACAAATGTGATAGAATTTCGCTGAATTCTTATATTAACCAAAATATATAATGATCTAATCGGGTCTCTGATTGCCCTATCATAGATGATTAATAGTGCATTTTACTCTCCACTCCACGCGCTTTAGGATGCCGCCGAGTCCAGTACGCTATCCGAAATAGGAGCGACGTAAATTGAACAAATCTGATAGAATTTTGCTGAATTCTTAAATTAACCATAATATAAAATGATCGAATCGGGTCTCTGTTTGCCCTACCCTAGATGTTTAATAGTGCATTTTACTCGCCATGTCATGCGCTTTGAGATGCCGCTTAGCCCAATACGCTATCTGAAATTGGAGCGACGTAAATTTAACAAATGTGATAGAATTTCGCTGAATTCTTTTATTAACCATAATATAAAATGATCTAATCGGGTCTCTGATTGCCCTATCATAGAATTTGAATAGTGCATTTTACTCGCCATTCCACGCGCTTTAAGATGCCGCCTAGCCCAATATGCTATCCGAAATAGGAGCGACGTAAATTGAACAATGTGATAGAATTTCGCTGAATTCTTATATTAACCGTAATATAAAATGATCTAATCGGGTCTCTGTTTGCCTTATCCTAGAAGTTGAATAGTGCATTACACTCGCCATTTGATGCGCTTTGAAATGCTGCTTAGCCCAATACGCTATCTGAAATAGGAGCGACGTAAATTGAACAAATGTGATAGAACTTCGCTGAATACTTAAATTAACCATAATATAAAATGATCGAATCGGGTCTCTGTTTGCCTTATCCTAGAAGGTTAATAGTGCATTTTACTCGCCATTTCATGCGCTTTGAGATGCCGCATAGCCCAATACGCTATCTGAAATAGGAGCGACGTAAATTGAACAAATGTGATAGAACTTCGCTGAATACTTAAATTAACCATAATATAAAATGATCGAATCGGGTCTCTGTTTGCCCTACCCTAGAAGTTTAATAGTGCATTTTATTCGCCATTTCATGCGCTTTGAGATGCCGCATAGCCCAATACGCTATCTGAAATAGGAGCGACGTAAATTGTACAAATGTGATACAATTTCCCTGAAACCTGATATTAAACAAAATATAAAATGATCTAATCGGGTCTCTGTTTGCCCTACCCTAGAAGTTTAACAGTGCATTTCACTCGTCACTTCATGCGCTTTGAGATGCCGCTAAGCCCAATAAGCTATCTGAAATAGGAGCGACGTAAATTGAACAAATGTGATAAAATTTCCCTGAAATCTTATATTAAACAAAATATAAAATGATCAAATCGGGTCTCTGATTGCCCTATTATAGAAGTTTAATAGTGCATTTCACTCGTCATTTCATGCGCTTTGAGATGCCGCTAAGCCCAATAAGCTATCTGTAATAGGAGCGACGTAAGATGAACAAATGTGATAGAATTACGCTGAATTCTTATATTAACCGTAATATAAAATGATCTAATCGGGTCTCTGTTTGCCTTATCCTAGAAGTTGAATAGTGCATTTCACTCGCCATTTCATGCGCTTTGAAATGCTGCTTAGCCCAATACGCTATCTGAAATAGGAGCGACGTAAATTGAACAAATGTGATAGAACTTCGCTGAATACTTAAATTAACCATAATATAAAATGATCGAATCGGGTCTCTGTTTGCCCTACCCTAGAAGTTTAATAGTGCATTTTATTCGCCATTTCATGCGCTTTGAGATGCCGCATAGCCCAATACGCTATCTGAAATAGGAGCGACGTAAATTGTACAAATGTGATACAATTTCCCTGAAATCTGATATTAAACAAAATATAAAATGATCTAATCGTGTCTCTGATTGCCCTATCATAGAAGTTCAGTAGTGCATTTTACTCGCCATTCCACGCGCCTTAAGATGCCGCCTAGCCCAGTACGCTATCTGAAATAGGAGCGACGTAAGTTGAACAAATGTGATAGAAATACGCCGAATTCTTATATTATCCGTAATATAAAATGATCTAATCGGGTCTCTGTTTGCCTCATCCTAGAAGTTTCACAGTGCATTATACTCGCCATTTCTTGCGCTTTGAGATGCCGCTTAGCCCAATACGCTATCTGAAATAGGAGCGACGTAAATTGAACGAATGTGATAGAATTACGCTGAATTCTTAAATTAACCATAATATAAAATGATTTAATCGGGTCTTTGTTTGCCCTACCCTAGAAGTTTAATAGTCCATTTTACTCGCCATTGCATGTGCTTTGAGATGCCGCATAGCCCAATACGCTATCTGAAATAGGAGCGACGTAAATTGAACAAATGTGATAGAATTTCCCTGAATTCTTATATTAACTTAGTGTAAAATGATCTAATCGGGTCTCTGTTCGCCCTACCATAGAAGTCTAATAGTGCATTTCACTCGACATTTCATGCGCTTTGAGATGCCGCTTAGCCCAATACGCTATCTGAAATAGGAGCGACGTAAATTGAACAAATGTGATACAATTTCCCTGAAATCTTATATTAAACAAAATATAAAATGATCTAATCGGGTCTCTGATTGCCCTATCATAGAAGTTTAGTAGTGCATTTTACTCGCCATTCCACGCGCTTTAAGATGCCGCCTAGCCCAGTACGATATCTGAAATAGGAGCGACGTAAGTTGAACAAATGTGATAGAATTTTGCTGAATTCTTAAATTAACCATAATATAAAATGATCTAATCGGGTCTCTGTATGCCCTACCCTAGAAGTTTAATAGTGCATTTCACTCGTCACTTCATGCGCTTTGAGATGCCGCTAAGCCCAATAAGCTATCTGAAATAGGAGCGACGTAAATTGAACAAATGTGATAGAATTTCGCAGAATTCTTATATTAACCAAAATATAAAATGATCTAATCTGGTCTCTGTTCTCCCTAGCCTAGAAGTTTAATAGTGCATTTTGTTCGCCATTTCATGCGCTTTGAGATGCCGCTTAGCCCAATACGCTATCTGAAATAGGAGCGACGTAAATTGAACAAATGTGATAGAATTTCCCTGAAATCTTATATTAAACAAAATATAAAATGATCTAATCGGGTCTCTGATTGCTCTATCATAGAAGTTTAGCAGTGCATTTTACTCGCCCTTCCACGCGCTTTAAGATGCCGCCTAGCCCAGTACGCTATCTGAAATAGGAGCGACGTAAGATGAACAAATGTGATAGAATTACGCTGAATTCTTATATTAACCGTAATATAAAATGATCTAATCGGGTCTCTGTTTGCCTTATCCTAGAAGTTGAGTATTGCATTTTACTCGCCATTTCATGCGCTTTGAGATGCCGCTTAGCCCAATACGCTATCTGAAATAGGAGCGACGTAAATTGAACAAATGTGATAGAATTTCGCTGAATTCTTATATTAACCAAAATATATAATGATCTAATCGGGTCTCTGATTGCCCTATCATAGATGATTAATAGTGCATTTTACTCTCCACTCCACGCGCTTTAGGATGCCGCCTAGTCCAGTACGCTATCCGAAATAGGAGCGACGTAAATTGAACAAATCTGATAGAATTTTGCTGAATTCTTAAATTAACCATAATATAAAATGATCGAATCGGGTCTCTGTTTGCCCTACCCTAGATGTTTAATAGTGCATTTTACTCGCCATGTCATGCGCTTTGAGATGCCGCTTAGCCCAATACGCTATCTGAAATTGGAGCGACGTAAATTTAACAAATGTGATAGAATTTCGCTGAATTCTTTTATTAACCATAATATAAAATGATCTAATCGGGTCTCTGATTGCCCTATCATAGAATTTGAATAGTGCATTTTACTCGCCATTCCACGCGCTTTAAGATGCCGCCTAGCCCAATATGCTATCCGAAATAGGAGCGACGTAAATTGAACAATGTGATAGAATTTCGCTGAATTCTTATATTAACCGTAATATAAAATGATCTAATCGGGTCTCTGTTTGCCTTATCCTAGAAGTTGAATAGTGCATTACACTCGCCATTTGATGCGCTTTGAAATGCTGCTTAGCCCAATACGCTATCTGAAATAGGAGCGACGTAAATTGAACAAATGTGATAGAACTTCGCTGAATACTTAAATTAACCATAATATAAAATGATCGAATCGGGTCTCTGTTTGCCTTATCCTAGAAGGTTAATAGTGCATTTTACTCGCCATTTCATGCGCTTTGAGATGCCGCATAGCCCAATACGCTATCTGAAATAGGAGCGACGTAAATTGAACAAATGTGATAGAACTTCGCTGAATACTTAAATTAACCATAATATAAAATGATCGAATCGGGTCTCTGTTTGCCCTACCCTAGAAGTTTAATAGTGCATTTTATTCGCCATTTCATGCGCTTTGAGATGCCGCATAGCCCAATACGCTATCTGAAATAGGAGCGACGTAAATTGTACAAATGTGATACAATTTCCCTGAAACCTGATATTAAACAAAATATAAAATGATCTAATCGGGTCTCTGTTTGCCCTACCCTAGAAGTTTAATAGTGCATTTCACTCGTCACTTCATGCGCTTTGAGATGCCGCTAAGCCCAATAAGCTATCTGAAATAGGAGCGACGTAAATTGAACAAATGTGATAAAATTTCCCTGAAATCTTATATTAAACAAAATATAAAATGATCAAATCGGGTCTCTGATTGCCCTATTATAGAAGTTTAATAGTGCATTTCACTCGTCATTTCATGCGCTTTGAGATGCCGCTAAGCCCAATAAGCTATCTGTAATAGGAGCGACGTAAGATGAACAAATGTGATAGAATTACGCTGAATTCTTATATTAACCGTAATATAAAATGATCTAATCGGGTCTCTGTTTGCCTTATCCTAGAAGTTGAATAGTGCATTTCACTCGCCATTTCATGCGCTTTGAAATGCTGCTTAGCCCAATACGCTATCTGAAATAGGAGCGACGTAAATTGAACAAATGTGATAGAACTTCGCTGAATACTTAAATTAACCATAATATAAAATGATCGAATCGGGTCTCTGTTTGCCCTACCCTAGAAGTTTAATAGTGCATTTTATTCGCCATTTCATGCGCTTTGAGATGCCGCATAGCCCAATACGCTATCTGAAATAGGAGCGACGTAAATTGTACAAATGTGATACAATTTCCCTGAAATCTGATATTAAACAAAATATAAAATGATCTAATCGTGTCTCTGATTGCCCTATCATAGAAGTTCAGTAGTGCATTTTACTCGCCATTCCACGCGCCTTAAGATGCCGCCTAGCCCAGTACGCTATCTGAAATAGGAGCGACGTAAGTTGAACAAATGTGATAGAAATACGCCGAATTCTTATATTATCCGTAATATAAAATGATCTAATCGGGTCTCTGTTTGCCTCATCCTAGAAGTTTCACAGTGCATTATACTCGCCATTTCTTGCGCTTTGAGATGCCGCTTAGCCCAATACGCTATCTGAAATAGGAGCGACGTAAATTGAACGAATGTGATAGAATTACGCTGAATTCTTAAATTAACCATAATATAAAATGATTTAATCGGGTCTTTGTTTGCCCTACCCTAGAAGTTTAATAGTCCATTTTACTCGCCATTGCATGTGCTTTGAGATGCCGCATAGCCCAATACGCTATCTGAAATAGGAGCGACGTAAATTGAACAAATGTGATAGAATTTCCCTGAATTCTTATATTAACTTAGTGTAAAATGATCTAATCGGGTCTCTGTTCGCCCTACCATAGAAGTCTAATAGTGCATTTCACTCGACATTTCATGCGCTTTGAGATGCCGCTTAGCCCAATACGCTATCTGAAATAGGAGCGACGTAAATTGAACAAATGTGATACAATTTCCCTGAAATCTTATATTAAACAAAATATAAAATGATCTAATCGGGTCTCTGATTGCCCTATCATAGAAGTTTAGTAGTGCATTTTACTCGCCATTCCACGCGCTTTAAGATGCCGCCTAGCCCAGTACGATATCTGAAATAGGAGCGACGTAAGTTGAACAAATGTGATAGAATTTTGCTGAATTCTTAAATTAACCATAATATAAAATGATCTAATCGGGTCTCTGTATGCCCTACCCTAGAAGTTTAATAGTGCATTTCACTCGTCACTTCATTCGCTTTGAGATGCCGCTAAGCCCAATAAGCTATCTGAAATAGGAGCGACGTAAATTGAACAAATGTGATAGAATTTCGCAGAATTCTTATATTAACCAAAATATAAAATGATCTAATCTGGTCTCTGTTCTCCCTAGCCTAGAAGTTTAATAGTGCATTTTGTTCGCCATTTCATGCGCTTTGAGATGCCGCTTAGCCCAATACGCTATCTGAAATAGGAGCGACGTAAATTGAACAAATGTGATAGAATTTCCCTGAAATCTTATATTAAACAAAATATAAAATGATCTAATCGGGTCTCTGATTGCTCTATCATAGAAGTTTAGCAGTGCATTTTACTCGCCCTTCCACGCGCTTTAAGATGCCGCCTAGCCCAGTACGCTATCTGAAATAGGAGCGACGTAAGATGAACAAATGTGATAGAATTACGCTGAATTCTTATATTAACCGTAATATAAAATGATCTAATCGGGTCTCTGTTTGCCTTATCCTAGAAGTTGAGTATTGCATTTTACTCGCCATTTCATGCGCTTTGAGATGCCGCTTAGCCCAATACGCTATCTGAAATAGGAGCGACGTAAATTGAACAAATGTGATAGAATTTCGCTGAATTCTTATATTAACCAAAATATATAATGATCTAATCGGGTCTCTGATTGCCCTATCATAGATGATTAATAGTGCATTTTACTCTCCACTCCACGCGCTTTAGGATGCCGCCTAGTCCAGTACGCTATCCGAAATAGGAGCGATGTAAATTGAACAAATCTGATAGAATTTTGCTGAATTCTTAAATTAACCATAATATAAAATGATCGCATCGGGTCTCTGTTTGCCCTACCCTAGATGTTTAATAGTGCATTTTACTCGCCATGTCATGCGCTTTGAGATGCCGCTTAGCCCAATACGCTATCTGAAATTGGAGCGACGTAAATTTAACAAATGTGATAGAATTTCGCTGAATTCTTTTATTAACCATAATATAAAATGATCTAATCGGGTCTCTGATTGCCCTATCATAGAATTTGAATAGTGCATTTTACTCGCCATTCCACGCGCTTTAAGATGCCGCCTAGCCCAATATGCTATCCGAAATAGGAGCGACGTAAATTGAACAATGTGATAGAATTTCGCTGAATTCTTATATTAACCGTAATATAAAATGATCTAATCGGGTCTCTGTTTGCCTTATCCTAGAAGTTGAATAGTGCATTACACTCGCCATTTGATGCGCTTTGAAATGCTGCTTAGCCCAATACGCTATCTGAAATAGGAGCGACGTAAATTGAACAAATGTGATAGAACATCGCTGAATACTTAAATTAACCATAATATAAAATGATCGAATCGGGTCTCTGTTTGCCTTATCCTAGAAGGTTAATAGTGCATTTTACTCGCCATTTCATGCGCTTTGAGATGCCGCATAGCCCAATACGCTATCTGAAATAGGAGCGACGTAAATTGAACAAATGTGATAGAATTTCGCTGAATTCTTATATTAACCTCAATGTAAAATGATCTAATCGGGTCTTTGTTCGCCCTACCCTAGAAGTTTAATAGTGCATTTCACTCGTCATTTCATGCGCTTTGAGATGCCGCTTAGCCCAATACGCTATCTGACATAGGAGCGACGTAAATTGAACAAATGTGATAGAATTTCGCTGAATTCTTAAATTAACCATAATATAAAATGATCTAATGGGGTCTCCGATTGCCCTATCATAGAAGTTTAGTAGTGCATTTTACTCGCCCTTCCACGCGCTTTGAGATACCGCCTTGCCCAGTACGCTATCTGAAATAGGAGCGACGTAAGTTGAACAAATGTGATAGAATTACGCTGAATTCTTATATTAACCGTAATATAAAATGATCTAATCGGGTCTCTGTTTGCCGTACCCTAGAAGTTTAATAGTGCATTTTACTCGCCATTTCTTGCGCTTTGAGATGCCGCTTAGCCCAGTACGCTATCTGAAATAGGAGCGACGTAAATTGATCAAATGTGATAGAATTTCGCTGAATTCATTTATTAACCATAACGTAAAATGATCTAATCGGGTCTCTGGTCGCCCTAGCGCAGAAGCTTAATTGTGCATTTTATTCGTCATTTATTGCGCTTTGAGATGCCGCTTAGCCCAGTGCGCTATCTGAAACAGGAGCGACGTAAATTGAACAAATGTGATAGAATTTTGCTGAATTCTTAAATTAACCATAATATAAAATGATCTAATCGGGTCTCTGTTTGCCCTATCATAGAAGTTTAATAGTGCATTTTACTCGCCATTCCACGCGCTTTAAGTTGCCGCCTAGCCCAGTACGCTATCTGAAATAGGAGCTACGTAAGTTGAACAAATGTGATAGAATTTTGCTGAATTCTTAAATTAACCATAATTTAAATAATATAATCGGGTCTCTGTTTGCCCTACCCAAGAACTTTAATAGTGCATTTCTCTCGTCATTTCATGCGCTTTGAGATGCCGCTTAGCCCAATACGCTATCTGAAATAGGAGCGACGTAAATTGAACAAATGTGATAGAATTTCCATGAAATCTTATATTAAACAAAATATAAAATGATATAAACGGGACTCTGATTGCCCTATCATAGAAGTTTAGTAGTGCATTTTACTCGCCCTTCCACGCGCTTTAAGATGCCGCCTCGCCCAGTACACTATCTGAAATAGGAGCGACGTATGTTGAACAAATGTGATATAATTACGCTGAATTCTTATATTAACCGTAATATTAAATGATCTAATCGGGTCTCGCTTTGCCTTACCCTAGACGTTTAATAGTGCATTTTACTCGCCATTTCATGCGCTTTGAGATGCCGCTTCGCCCAATACGCTATCTGCAACATGAGCGATGTAAATTGAACAAATGTGATAGAATTTCGCTGAATTCTTAAATTAACCATAATATAAAATGATCTAATCGGGTCTCTGTTTGCCCTACCCTAGAAGTTTAATAGTACATTTTACTCGCCATTTCTTGCGCTTTGAGATGCCGCTTAGCCCAATACGCTATCTGAAATATCAGCGACGTAAATTGAACAAATGTAAGAGAATCTCGCTGAATTCTTATATTAACCTTAATGTAAAATGATCTAATCGGGTCTCTGTTCGCCCTACCTTAGAAGATTAATAGTACATTTCACTCGTCATTTCATGCGCTTTGAGATGCCGCTGAGCCCAATAAGCTATCTGAAATAGGAGCCACGTAAATTGAACGAATGTGTTAGAATTTTTCTGAATTCTTAAATAAACCATAATATGAAATGATCTAAACGGGTCTCTGTTTGCCTTACCCTAGAAGTTTAACAGTGCATTTTACTCGCTATTACATGCGCTTTGAGATGCCGGTTAGCCCAATACGCTATCTGAAATAGGAGCGACGTAAATTGAACAAATGTGATAGAATTTCCCTGAATACTTATATTAACCTTAATGTAAAATGATCTAATCGGGTCTCTGTTCGCCCTACCCTAGAAGTTTAATAGTGCATTTCACTCGTCATTTCATGCGCTTTGAGATGCCGCTTAGCCCAATATGCTATCTGAAATAGGAGCGACGTAAATTGAACAAATGTGATACAATTTCGCTGAATTCTTATATTCACCAAAATATAAAATGATCTAATCGGGTCTCTGATTGCCCTATCATAGAAGATTAATAGTGCAGTTTACTGTCCACTCCACGCGCTTTAAGATGCCGCCTAGCCCAGTACGCTATCTGAAATAGGAGCGACGTAAATTGAACAAATGTGATAGAATTTTTGCTGAATTCTTAAATTAACCATAATATAAAATGATCTAATCGGGTCTCTGTTCGCCCTACCCTAGAAGTTTAATAGTGCATTTCACTCGCCATTTACATGCGCTTTGAGATGCCGCTTAGCCCAATACGCTATCTGAAATAGGAGCGACGTAAATAGAACAATTGTGATAGAATTTCGCTGAATTCATATATTAACCAAAATATAAAATGATCTAATCGGCTCTCTGATTGCCGTATCATAGAAGTTTAGTAGTGCATTTTACTCGCCATTCTTCGCGTTTTAAGATGCCGCCTAGCCCAGTACGCTATCTGAAATAGGAGCAACGTAAGTTGAACAAATGTGATAGAATTACGCTGAATTCTTATATTAACCGTAATATAAAATGATGTAATCGGCTCTCTGTTCGCCCTACCCAAGAAGTTTAATAGTGCATTTCACTCGTCATTTCATGCGCTTTGCGATGCCGCTTAGCCCAATATGCTATTTGAAATAGGAGCGACGTAAGTTGAACAAATGTGATAGAATTACGCTGAATTCTTATATTAACCTTAACGTAAAATGTTCTAAACGGGTCTCTGTTCGCCCTACCCTAAAAGATTAATAGTGCATTTCACTCGTGATTTCATGCGCTTTGAGATGCCGCTTAGCCCAGTACGCTATCTGAAATAGGAGCGATGTAAATTGAACGAATGTGATAGAATTTCGATGAATTCTTGAATTAACCATAATATAAAATGATCTAATCAGGTCTCTGTTCGCCCTAGCCTAGAAGTTTAATAGTGCATTTTATTCGCCATTTCATGCGCTTTGAGATGCCGCTTAGCCCAATACGCTATCTGAAATAGGAGCGACGTAAGTTGAACAAATGTCATAGAATTACGCTGAATTCTTATATTAACCGTAATATAAAATGATCCATTCGGGTCTCTGTTCGCCCTACCCTAGAAGTTTAATAGTGCATTTCACTCGTCAATCCATGCGCTTTGAGATGCCGCTTAGCCCAATACGCTATCTGAAATATCAGCGACGTAAATTGAACAAATGTGAGAGAATTTCGCTGAATTCTTATATTAACCTTAATGTAAAATGTTCTAATCGGGTCTCTGTTCGCCCTACCCTAGAAGTTTAATAGTGCATTTTACTCGCCATTTCATGCGCTTTGAGATGCCGCTTAGCCCAATACGCTATCTGCAATAGGATCGACGTAAATTGAACAAATGTGATAGAATTTCGCTGAATTCTTATATTAACCGTAATATGAAATGGTCTAATCGGGTCTCTGTTTGCCTTATCCTAGAAGTTTAATAGTGCATTTTACTCGCCATTTCTTGCGCTTTGAGATGACGCTTAACACAAGTCGCTATGTGAAATAGGAGCGATGTAAATTGAACAAATGTGATAGAATTTCGCTGAATTCTTATATTAACCTTAACGTAAAATGATCTAATCGGGTCTTTGTTCGCCCTACCCTTGAAGTTTAATAGTGCATTTCACTCGTCATTTCATGCGCTTTGAGATGCCGCTTAGCCCAATACACTATCTGAAATAGGAGCGACGTAAATTGAACAAAAGTGATAGAATTTCGCTGAATTCTTATTTTAACCTTAATGTAAAATGATCTAATCGGGTCTTTGTTCGCCCTACCCTAGAAGTTTAACAGTGCATTTCACTCGTCATTTCATGCGCTCTGAGTTGCCGCTTAGCCCAATAAGCTATCTGAAATAGGAGCGACATAAATTGAACAAATGTGATAGAACTTCGCTGAATTCTTATATTAACCGTAATATAAAATGATCTAATCGGGTCTCTGATTGCCCTATCATAGAAGTCTAATAGTGCATTTTACTCGCCATTCCTCGCGCTTTAAGATGCCGCCTATCCGGGAACGCTATCTGAAATAGGAGCGACGTAAATTGAACAAATGTGATAGAATTTTTCCGAATTCTTAAATTAACCATAATATGAAATGACCTAATCGGGTCTCTGTTTGCCCTACCCTAGAAGTTTAATAGTACATTTTACTCGCCATTTCTTGCGCTTTGAGATGCCGCTTAGCCCAATACGCTATCTGAAATATCAGCGACGTAAATTGAACAATTGTGAGAGAATTTCGCTGAATTCTTAAATTAACCATAATATAAAATGATCTAATGGGGTCTCTGTTTGCCCTACCCTAGAAGTTTAATGGTGCATTTTACCCGGCATTTCCTGCGCTTTGAGATGCCGCTTAGCACAAGTCGCTATCTGAAATATCAGCGACGTAAATTGAACAAATGTGAGAGAATCTCGCTGAATTCTTATATTAACCTTAATGTAAAATGATCTAATCGGGTCTCTGTTCGCCCTACCCTAGAAGATTAATAGTGCATTTCACTCGTCATTTCATGCGCTTTGAGATGCCGCTGAGCCCAATAAGCTATCTGAAATAGGAGCCACGTAAATTGAACGAATGTGTTAGAATTTTTCTGAATTCTTAAATAAACCATAATATGAAATGATCTAAACGTGTCTCTGTTTGCCTTACCCTAGAAGTTTAACAGTGCATTTTACTCGCTATTTCATGCGCTTTGAGATGCCGGTTAGCCCAATACGCTATCTGAAATAGGAGCGACGTAAATTGAACAAACGTGATAGAATTTCCCTGAATACTTATATTAACCTTAATGTAAAATGATCTAATCGGGTCTCTGTTCGCCCTACCCTAGAAGTTTAATAGTGCATTTTACTCGCCATTTCTTGCGCTTTGAGATGCCGCTTAGCCCAATACGCTATCTGAAATAGGAGCGACGTAAATTGAACAAATGTGATAGAATTTCGCTGAATTCTTAAATTAACCATAATATAAAATGATCTAATGGGGTCTCTGTTTGCCCTACCCTAGAAGTTTAATAGTGCATTTTACTCGCATTCCTTGCGCTTTGAGATGCCGCTTAGCACAAGTCGCTATCTGAAATAGGAGCGATGTAAATTGAACAAATGTGATAGAATTTCGCTGAATTCTTATATTAACCTTAATGTAAAATGATCTAATCGGGTCTTTGTTCGCCCTACCCAAGAAGTTTAATAGTGCATTTCACTCGACAATTCATGCGCTTTGCGATGCCGCTCAGCCCAATAAGCTATCTGAAATTGGAGCGACGTAAATTGAACAAACGTGATAGAATTTCGCTGAATTCTTATATTAACCAAAATATAAAATGATCTAATCGGGTCTCTGATTGCCCTATCATAGAAGTTTAATAGTGCATTTTACTCGCCATTCCACGCGCTTTAAGATGCCGCCTAGCCCAGTACGCTATCTGAAATAGGAGCTACGTAAGTTGAACGAATGTGACAGAATTTCGCTGGATTCTTATATTAACCAACATATAAAATGAACTAATCGGGTCTCTGATTGCCCTATCATAGAAGTTTAATAGTGCATTTTACTCGCCATTCCACGCGGTTTAAGTTGCCGCCTAGCCCAGTACGCTATCTGAAATAGGAGCTACGTAACTTGAACAAATGTGACAGAATTACGCTGAATTCTTATATTAACCGTAATATAAAATGATCTAATCGGGTCTCTGTTTGCCTTATCCTAGAAGTTTAATAGTGCATTTTACTCGCCATTTCATGCGCTTTGAGATGCCGCTTAGCCCAATAAGCTATCTGAAATAGGAGCGATGTAACTTGAACAAATGTGATAGAATTTCGCTGAATTCTTATATTAACCATAATATAAAATGATGTAATCGGGTCTCTGTTCGCCCTACCCAAGAAGTTTAATAGTGCATTTCTCTCGCCATTTCATGCGCTTTGAGATGCCGCTTAGCCCAATAGCTATCTGAAATAGGAGAGACGTAAATTGAACAAATGTGATCGAATTTCCCTGAAATCTTATATTAACCGTAATATAAAATGATCTAATCGGGTTTCTGTTTGCATTACCCGAGAAGTTTAATAGTGCATTTTACTCGCCATTCCACGCGCTTTAAGATGCCGCCTATCCGAGTACGCTTTCTGAAATAGGAGCGACGTAAGTTGAACAAATGTGATAGAATAACGCTGAATTCTTATATTAACCGTAATATAAAATGGTCTAACCGGGTCTCCGTTTGCCTTATCCTAGAAGTTTAATAGTGCATTTTACTCGCCATTCCACGCGCTTTAAGATACCGCGCAGCCCAGTACGCTAACTGAAATAGGAGCGACGTAAATTGAACAAATGTGATAGAATTTTGCTGAATTCTTAAATTAACCATAATATAAAATGATGTAATCGGGTCTCTGTTCGCCCTACCCAAGAAGTTTAATAGTGCATTACTCTCGTCATTTCATGCGCTTTGAGATGCCGCATAGCCCAATACGCTATCTGAAATAGGAGCGACGTAAATTGAACAAATGTGATAGAATTTCGCTGAATTCTTATATTAACCGTAATATAAAATGATCTAATCGGGTCTCTGTTTGGCTTACCCTAGAAGTTTAATAGTGCATTTTACTCGCCATTTCATGCACTTTGAGATGCCGCTTAGCCCAATATGCTATCTGATATAGGAGCGACGTAAATTGAACAAATGTGATTGAATTACGCTGAATTCTTATATTAACCAAAATATAAAATGATCTAATCGGGTCTCTGATTGCCCTGTCATAGAAGATTAATAGTGCATTTTACTCGCCATTCCACGCGCTTTAAGATGCCGCCTAGCCCAGTATGCTATCTGAAATAGGAACGACGTAAATTGAACAAATGTGATAGAATTTTGCTGAATTCTTAAATTAAGCATAATATAAAATGATCTAATCGGGTCTCTATGTGCCCAACCCTAGAAGCTTAATAGTGCATTTTACTCGCCATTTCATGCGCTTTGAGATGCCGCTTAGCCCAATACGCTATCCGAAATAGGAGCGACGTAAATTGAACAAATGTGATAGAATTTCGCTGAATTCTTATATTAACCAAAATATAAAATGATGTAATCGGGTCTCTGTTCGCCCTACCCAAGAAGTTTAATAGTGCATTTCTCTCGTCATTTCATGCGCTTTGAGATGCCGCTTAGCCCAATAGCTATCTGAAATAGGAGCGACGTAAATTGAACAAATGTGATACAATTTCCCTGAAATCTTATATTAACCGTAATATGAAATGATCTAATCGGGTCTCTGTTTGCCATACCCTAGAAGTTTAATAGTGCATTTTACGAGCCATTTCTTGCGCTTTGAGATGCAGCTTAGCCCAATACACTATCTGAAATAGGAGCGACGTAAATTGAACGAAAGTGATAGAATTTCGCTGAATTCTTATTTTAACCTTAATGTAAAATGATCTAATCGGGTCTTTGTTCGCCCTACCCTAGAAGTTTAACAGTGCATTTCACTCGTCATTTCATGCGCTCTGAGTTGCCGCTTAGCCCAATAAGCTATCTGAAATAGCAGCGACATAAATTGAACAAATGTGATAGAACTTCGCTGAATTCTTATATTAACCGTAATATAAAATGATCTGATCGGGTCTCTGCTTGCCCCACCCTAGAAGTTTAATGGTGCATTTTACTCGCCCTTTCGTGCGCTTTGAGATGCCGCTTAGCCCAATACGCTATCAGAAATAGGAGCGACGTAAATTGAACAAATGTGATAGAATTTCGCTGGATTCTTATATTAACCAAAATATAAAATGAACTAATCGGGTCTCTGATTGCCCTATCATAGAAATTTAATAGTGCATTTTACTCGCCATTCCACGCGGTTCAAGTTGCCGCCTAGCCCAGTACGCTATCTGAAATAGGAGCTACGTAACTTGAACAAATGTGACAGAATTACGCTGAATTCTTATATTAACCGTAATATAAAATGATCTAATCGGGTCTCTGTTTGCCTTATCCTAGAAGTTTAATAGTGCATTTTACTCATCATTTCATGCGCTTTGAGATGCCGCTTAGCCCAATAAGCTATCTGAAATAGGAGCGATGTAACTTGAACAAATGTGATAGAATATCGCTGAATTCTTAAATTAACCATAATATGAAATGACCTAATCGGGTGTCTGTTTGCCCTACCCTAGAAGTTTAATAGAGCATTTTACTCGTCATTTCATGCGCTTTGAGATGCCGCCTAGCCCAGTACGCTATCTGAAATACGAGCGACGTAAATTGAACAAATGTGATAGAATTTCGCTGAATTCTTTTATTTACCATAATGTTAAATGATCTAATCGGGTCTCTGTACGCCCTAGCGTACAAGCTTAATAGTGCATTTTATTCGTCATTTCATGCGCTTTGAGATGCCGCTTAGCCCAATACGCTATCTGAAATTGGAGCGACGCAAATTGAACAAATGTGATAGAATTTTGCTGAATTCTTAAATTAACCATAATATAAAATGATGTAATCGGGTCTCTGTTCACCCTACCCAAGAAGTTTAATAGTGCATTTCTCTCGTCATTTCATGCGCTTTGAGATGCCGCATAGCCCAATACGCTATCTGAAATAGGAGCGACGTAAATTGAACAAATGTGATAGGATTTTGCTGAATTCTTAAATTAACCATAATATAAAATGATGTAATCGGGTCTCTGTTCGCCCTACCCAAGAAGTTTAATAGTGCATTTCTCTCGTCATTTCATGCGCTTTGAGATGCCGCTTAGCCCAATACGCTATCTGAAATATCAGCGACGTAAATTGAACAAATGTGAGCGAATTTCGCTGAATTCTTAAATTAACCATAATATAAAATGATCTAATGTGGTCTCTGTTTGCCCTACCCTAGAAGTTTAATAGTGCATTTTACTCGTCATTTCTTGCGCTTTGAGATGCCGCTTAGCACAAGTCGCTATCTGAAATGGGAGCGATGTAAATTGAACAAATGTGATAGAATTTCGCTGAATTCTTATATTAACCTTAATGTAAAATGATCTAATCGGGTCTTTGTTCGCCCTACCCTAGAAGTTTAATAGTGAATTTTACTCGCCACTTCATGCGCTTTGAGATGCCGCTTAGCCCAATAAGCTATCTGAAATTGGAGCGACGTAAATTGAACAAACGTGATAGAATTTCGCTGAATTCTTATATTAACCAAAATATAAAATGATCTAATCGGGTCTCTGATTGCCCTATCATAGAAGTCTAATAGTGCATTTTACTCGCCATTCCTCGCGCTTTAAGATGCCGCCTATCCGGGAACGCTATCTGAAATAGGAGCGACGTAAATTGAACAAATGTGATAGAATTTTTCTGAATTCTTAAATTAACCATAATATGAAATGACCTAATCGGGTCTCTGTTTCCCCTACCCTAGAAGTTTAATAGTGCATTTTACTCGCCATTTCTTGCGCTTTGAGATGCCGCTTAGCCCAATACGCTATCTGAAATATCAGCGACGTAAATTGAACAAATGTGAGAGAATTTCGCTGAATTATTAAATTAACCATAATATAAAATGATCTAATGTGGTCTCTGTTTGCCCTACCCTATAAGTTTAATAGTGCATTTTACTCGTCATTTCTTGCGCTTTGAGATGCCGCTTAGCACAAGTCGCTATCTGAAATAGGAGCGATGTAAATTGAACAAATGTGATAGAATTTCGCTGAATTCTTATATTAACCTTAATGTAAAATGATCTAATCGGGTCTTTGTTCGCCCTACCCTAGAAGTTTAATAGTGAATTTTACTCGCCACTTCATGCGCTTTGAGATGCCGCTTAGCCCAATAAGCTATCTGAAATAGGAGCGACGTAAATTGAACAAATGTGACAGAATTACGCTGATTTCTTATATTAACCAAAATATAAAATGATCTAATCGGGTCTCTGATTGCCCTATCATAGAAGTTTAATAGTGCATTTTACTCGTCATTCCACGCGCTTTAAGATGCCGCCTAGCCCAGTACGCTATCTGAAATAGGAGCGACGTAAATTGAACAAATGTGATAGAATTTTGCTGAATTCTTAAATTAACCATAATATAAAATGATGTAATCGGGTCTCTGTTCGCCCTACCCAAGAAGATTAATAGTGCATTTTACTCGTCAATTCATGCGCTTTGCGATGCCGCTTAGCCCAATAAGCTATCTGAAATAGGAGCTACGTAAGTTGAACGAATGTGACAGAATTTCGCTGGATTCTTATATTAACCAACATATAAAATGAACTAATCGGGTCTCTGATTGCCCTATCATAGAAGTTTAATAGTGCATTTTACTCGCCATTCCACGCGGTTTAAGTTGCCGCCTAGCCCAGTACGCTATCTGAAATAGGAGCTACGTAACTTGAACAAATGTGACAGAATTACGCTGAATTCTTATATTAACCGTAATATAAAATGATCTAATCGGGTCTCTGTTTGCCTTATCCTAGAAGTTTAATAGTGCATTTCACTCGCCATTTCATGCGCTTTGAGATGCCGCTTAGCCCAATAAGCTATCTGAAATAGGAGCGATGTAACTTGAACAAATGTGATAGAATCTCGCTGAATTCTTATATTAACCATAACATAAAATGATGTAATCGGGTCTCTGTTCGCCCTACCCAAGAAGTTTAATAGTGCATTTCTCTCGTCATTTCATGCGCTTTGAGATGCCGCTTAGCCCAATAGCTATCTGAAATAGGAGAGACGTAAATTGAACAAATGTGATGGAATTTCCGTAAAATCTTATATTAACCGTAATATAAAATGATCTAATCGGGTCTCTGTTTCCATTACCCGAGAAGTTTAATAGTGCATTTTACTCGCCATTCCACGCGCTTTAAGATGCCGCCTATCCGAGTACGCTTTCTGAAATAGGAGCGACGTAAGTTGAACAAATGTGATAGAATAACGCTGAATTCTTAAATTAACCATAATATGAAATGACCTAATCGGGTCTCTGTTTGCCCTACCCTTGAAGTTTAATAGTGCATTTTACTCGCCATTCCACGCGCTTTAAGATGCCGCCTAGCCCAGTATGCTATCTGAAATAGGAACGACGTAAATTGAACAAATGTGATAGAATTTTGCTGAAATCTTAAATTAACCATAATATAAAATGATCTAATCGGGCCTCTATGTGCCCAACCCTAGAAGCTTAATAGTGCATTTTACTCGCCATTTCATGCGCTTTGAGATGCCGCTTAGCCCAATACGCTATCTGAAATAGGAGCGACGTAAATTGAACAAATGTGATAGAATTTCGCTGGATTCTTATATTAACCAAAATATAAAATGATCTAATCGGGTCTCTGATTGCCCTACCCTAGAAGTTTAATAGTGCATTTTACTCGCCATTTCATGCGCTTTGAGATGCCGCTTAGCCCAATACGCTATCTGAAATAGGAGCGACGTAAATTATACAAATGTGATAGAATTTCGCTGAATTCTTATATTAACCATAATATAAAATGATCTAATCGGGTCTCTGATTGCCCTACCCTAGAAGTTTAATAGTGCATTTTACTCGCCATTCCACGCGCTTTAGGATGCCGCCTATCAGAGTACGCTATCTGAAATAGGAGCGACGTAAGTTGAACAAATGTGATAGAATAACGCTGAATTCTTATATTAACCGTAATATAAAATGGTCTACTCGGGTCTCCGTTTGCCTTATCCTAGAAGTTTAATAGTGCATTTTACTCGCCATTTCATGCGCATTGAGATGCCGCTTAGCCCAATACGCTATTTGAAATAGGAGCGATGTAAATTGAACAAATGTGATAGAATTTTGCTGAATTCTTAAATTAACCATAAGATAAAATGATCTAATCTGGTCTCTGATTGCCCTACCCTAGAAGTTTAATAGTGCATTTTACGAGCCATTTCTTGCGCTTTGAGATGCAGCTTAGCCCAATACGCTATCCGAAATAGGAGCGACGTAAATTGAACAAATGTGATAGAATTTTGCTGAATTCTTATATTAACCAAAATATAAAATGATCTAATCGGGTCTCTGATTGCCCTATCATAGATGTTTAAGAGTGCATTTTACTTGCCATTCCACGCGCTTTGAGATGCCGCCTAGCCCAGTACGCTATCTGAAATAGGAGTGCCGTAAGTTGAACAAATGTGATAGAATTACGCTGCATTCTTATATTAACCGTAATATAAAATGGTCTATTCGGATCTCCGTTTGCCTTATCCTAGAAGTTTATTAGTGCATTTTACTCGTCATTCCATGCGCTTTGAGATGCCGCTTAGCCCAATACGCTATCTGAAATAGCAGCGATGTAAATTGAACAAATGTGATAGAATTTTGCTGAATTCTTAAATTAACCATAATATAAAATGATGTAATCGGGTCTCTTTTCGCCCTACCCTAGAAGTTTAATAGTACATTTCTCTCGTCATTTCATGCGCTTTGAGATGCCGCTTAGCCCAATAGCTATCTGAAATAGGAGCGACGTAAATTGAACAAATGTGATAGAATTTCCCTGAAATCTTATATTAAAGAAAATATACAATGATCTAAACGGGACTCTGATTGCCCTATCATAGAAGTTTAGTAGTGCATTTTACTCGCCCTTCCACGCGCTTTAAGATGCCGCCTAGCCCAGTACACTATCTGAAATAGGAGCGACGTAAATTGAAAAAATGTGATAGAATTTCGCTGAATCCTTATCTTAACCTTCATGTAAAATAATCTAATGGGGTCTCTGTTTGCCCTACCCTAGAAGTTTAATAGTGCATTTTACTCGCCCTTTCGTGCGCTGTGAGATGCCGCTTAGCCCAATTCGCTATCAGAAACAGGAGCGACGTAAATTGAACAAATGTGATAGAATTTCGCTGAATTCTTATATTAACCGTAATATAAAATGGTCTAATCGGGTCTCCGTTTGCCTTCTCCTAGAAGTTTAATAGTGCATTTTACTCGCCATTTCATGCGCATTGAGATGCCGCTTAGCCCAATACGCTATTTGAAATAGGAGCGATGTAAATTGAACAAATGTGATAGAATTTTGCTGAATTCTTAAATTAACCATAATATAAAATGATCTAATCTGGTCTCTGATTGCCCTACCCTAGAATTTTAATAGTGCATTTTACGAGCCATTTCTTGCGCTTTGAGATGCAGCTTAGCCCAATACGCTATCCGAAATAGGAGCGACGTAAATTGAACAAATGTGATAGAATTTCGCTGAATTCTTATATTAACCAAAATATAAAATGATCTAATCGGGTCTCTGATTGCCCTATCATAGATGTTTAAGAGTGCATTTTACTTGCCATTCCACGCGCTTTGAGATGCCGCCTAGCCCAGTACGCTATCTGAAATAGGAGCGACGTAAATTGAACAAATGTGATAGAATTTCGCTGAATTCTTATATTAACCAAAATATAAAATGATCTAATCGGTTCTCTGATTGCCCTACCCTAGAAGTTTAATAGTGCATTTTACTCGCCATTTCATGCGCTTTGAGATGCCGCTTAGCCCAATACGCTATCTGAAATAGGAGCGACGTAAATTAAACAAATGTGATAGAATTTTTCTGAATTCTTAAATTAACCATAATATGAAATGACCTAATCGGGTCTCTGTTTGCCCTACCCTAGAAGTTTAATAGTGCATTTTACTCGCCATTTCTTGCGCTTTCAGTTGCCGCCTAGCCCAGTACGCTATCTGAAATAGGAGCTACGTAAGTTGAACAAATGTCACAGAATTACGCTGAATTCTTGTTAACCGTAATATAAAATGATCTAATCGGGTCTCTGTTTGCCTTATCCTACAAGTTTAATAGTGCATTTTACTCGCCATTTCATGCGCTTTGAGATGCCGCTTAGCCCAGTACGCTATCTGAAATAGGAGCGATGTAAATTGAACAAATGTGATAGAATTTCGATGAATTCATTTATTAACCAAAATATAAAATGATCTAATCGGGTCTCTGATTGCCCTACCCTAGAAGTCTAATAGTGCATTTTACTCGCCATTTCATGCGCTTTGAGATGCCGCTTAGCCCAATACGATATCTGAAATAGGAGCGACGTAAATTGAACAAATGTGATAGAATTTCGCTGAATTCTTAAATTAACCATAATATAAAATGATCTAATGGGGTCTCTGTTTGCCCTACCCTAGAAGTTTAATAGTGTATTTTACTCGCCATTTCTTGCGATTTGAGATGCCACTTAGCACAAGTCGCTATCTGAAATAGGAGCGATGTAAATTGAACAAATGTGATAGAATTTCGCTGAATTCTTATATTAACCTTAATGTAAAATGATCTAATCGGGTCTTTGTTCGCCCTACCCAAGAAGTTTAATAGTGCATTTCACTCGTCATTTCATGCGCTTTGCGATGCCGCTTAGCCCAATAAGCTATCTGAAATTGGAGCGACGTATATTGAACAAATGTGATAGAATTTCGCTGAATTCTTATATTAACCAAAATATAAAATGATCTAATCGGGTCTCTGATTGCCCTATCATAGAAGTTTAATAGTGCATTTTACTCGCCATTCCACGCGCTTTAAGATGCCGCCTAGCCCAGTACGCTATCTGAAATAGGAGCTACGTAATTTGAACGAATGTGACAGAATTACACTGATTTCTTATATTAACCGTAATATAAAATGATCTAATCGGGTCTCTGTTTGCCTTATCCTAGAAGTTTAATAGTGCATTTTACTCGCCATTTCATGCGCTTTGAGATGCCTCTTAGCCTAATACGCTATCTGAAATAGGAGCGACGTAAATTGAACAAATGTGATAGAATTTCGCTGAATTCTTATATTAACCAAAATATAAAATGATCTAGTCGGGTCTCTGATTGCCCTATCATAGAAGTTTAATAGTGCATTTTACTCGCCATTTCATGCGCTTTGCGATGCCGCTTATCCCAATAAGCTATCTGAAATAGGAGCGATGTAACTTGAACAAATGTGATAGAATATCGCTGAATTCTTAAATTAACCATAATATGAAATGACCTAATCGGGTCTCTGTTTGCCCTACCCTTGAAGTTTAATAGTGCATTTTACTCGTCATTTCATGCGCTTTGAGATGCCGCCTAGCCCAGTATGCTATCTGAAATAGGCGCGACGTAAGTTGAACAAATGTGATAGAATTTCGCTGAATTCTTTTATTTACCATAATGTTAAATGATCTAATCGGGTCTCTGTTCGCCCTAGCGTAGAAGCTTACTAGTGCATTTTATTCGTCATTTCATGCGCTTTGAGATGCCGCTTAGCCCAATACGCTATCTGAAATAGGAGCGACGCAAATTGAACAAATGCGATAGAATATCGCTGAATTCTTATTTTAACCATAATATAAAATGATGTAATCGGGTCTCTGTTCGCCCTACCCAAGTAGTTTAATAGTGCATTTCTCTCGTCATCTCATGCGCTTTGAGATGCCGCTTAGCCCAATAGCTATCTGAAATAGGAGCGACGTAAATTGAACAAATGTGACAGAATTTCCCTGAAATCTTATATTAACCGTAATATAAAATGATCTAATCGGGTCTCTGTTTGCATTACCGTCGAAGTTTAATAGTGCATTTTACTCGCCTTTCCACGCGCTTTAAGATGCCGCCTATCCGAGTACGCTATCTGAAATAGGAGCGACGTAAGTTGAACAAATGTGATAGAATAACGCTGAATTCTTATATTAACCGCAATATAAAATGGTGTAATCGGGTCTCCATTTGCCTTATCCTAGAAGTTTAATAGTGCATTTTACTCGCCATTTCATGCGCATGGAGATGCCGCTTAGCCCAATACGCTATTTGAAATAGGAGCGATGTAAATTGAACAAATGTGATAGAATTTCGCTGAATTCTTAAATTAACCATAATATGAAATGACCTAATCGGGTCTCTGTTCGCCCTACCCAAGAAGTTTAATAGTGCATTTCTCTCGTCATTTCATACGCTTTGAGATGCCGCTTAGCCCAATACGCTATCTGAAATAGGAGCGACGTAAATTGAACAAATGTGATAGAATTTCCCTGAAATCTTATATTAACCGTAATATAAAATGATCTAATCGGGTCTCTGTTTGCATTACCCGAGAAGTTTAATAGTGCATTTTACTCGCCATTCCACGCGCTTTAAGATGCCGCCTATCCGAGTACGCTTTCTGAAATAGGAGCGACGTAAGTTGAACAAATGTGATAGAATAACGCTGAATTCTTATATTAACCGTAATATAAAATGGTCTAATCGGGTCTACGTTTGCCTTATCCTAGAAGTTTAATAGTGCATTTTACTCGCCATTCCACGCGCTTTAAGATACCGCGCAGCCCAGTACGCTAACTGAAATAGGAGCGACGTAAATTGAACAAATGTGATAGAATTTTGCTGAATTCTTATATTAACAGTAATATAAAATGATCTAATCGGGTCTCTGTTTGGCTTACCCTAGAAGTTTAATAGTGCATTTTACTCGCCATTTCATGCACTTTGAGATGCCGCTTAGCCCAATATGCTATCTGATATAGGAGCGACGTAAATTGAACAAATGTGATAGAATTACGCTGAATTCTTATATTAACCAAAATATAAAATGATCTAATCGGGTCTCTGATTGCCCTATCATAGAAGATTAATAGTGCATTTTACTCGCCATTCCACGCGCTTTAAGATGCCGCCTAGCCCAGTATGCTATCTGAAATAGGAACGACGTAAATTGAACAAATGTGATAGAATTTTGCTGAAATCTTAAATTAACCATAATATAAAATGATCTAATCGGGCCTCTATGTGCCCAACCCTAGAAGCTTAATAGTGCATTTTACTCGCCATTTCATGCGCTTTGAGATGCCGCTTAGCCCAATACGCTATCTGAAATAGGAGCGGCGTAAATTGAACAAATGTGATAGAATTTCGCTGGATTCTTATATTAACCAAAATATAAAATGATCTAATCGGGTCTCTGATTGCCCTACCCTAGAAGTTTAATAGTGCATTTTACTCGCCATTTCATGCGCTTTGAGATGCCGCTTAGCCCAATACGCTATCTGAAATAGGAGCGACGTAAATTATACAAATGTGATAGAATTTCGCTGAATTCTTATATTAACCATAATATAAAATGATCTAATCGGGTCTCTGATTGCCCTACCCTAGAAGTTTAATAGTGCATTTTACTCGCCATTCCACGCGCTTTAGGATGCCGCCTATCAGAGTACGCTATCTGAAATAGGAGCGACGTAAGTTGAACAAATGTGATAGAATAACGCTGAATTCTTATATTAACCGTAATATAAAATGGTCTACTCGGGTCTCCGTTTGCCTTATCCTAGAAGTTTAATAGTGCATTTTACTCGCCATTTCATGCGCATTGAGATGCCGCTTAGCCCAATACGCTATTTGAAATAGGAGCGATGTAAATTGAACAAATGTGATAGAATTTTGCTGAATTCTTAAATTAACCATAATATAAAATGATCTAATCTGGTCTCTGATTGCCCTACCCTAGAAGTTTAATAGTGCATTTTACGAGCCATTTCTTGCGCTTTGAGATGCAGCTTAGCCCAATACGCTATCCGAAATAGGAGCGACGTAAATTGAACAAATGTGATAGAATTTTGCTGAATTCTTATATTAACCAAAATATAAAATGATCTAATCGGGTCTCTGATTGCCCTATCATAGATGTTTAAGAGTGCATTTTACTTGCCATTCCACGCGCTTTGAGATGCCGCCTAGCCCAGTACGCTATCTGAAATAGGAGTGCCGTAAGTAGAACAAATGTGATAGAATTACGCTGCATTCTTATATTAACCGTAATATAAAATGGTCTATTCGGATCTCCGTTTGCCTTATCCTAGAAGTTTATTAGTGCATTTTACTCGTCATTCCATGCGCTTTGAGATGCCGCTTAGCCCAATACGCTATCTGAAATAGCAGCGATGTAAATTGAACAAATGTGATAGAATTTTGCTGAATTCTTAAATTAACCATAATATAAAATGATGTAATCGGGTCTCTTTTCGCCCTACCCTAGAAGTTTAATAGTACATTTCTCTCGTCATTTCATGCGCTTTGAGATGCCGCTTAGCCCAATAGCTATCTGAAATAGGAGCGACGTAAATTGAACAAATGTGATAGAATTTCCCTGAAATCTTATATTAAAGAAAATATACAATGATCTAAACGGGACTCTGATTGCCCTATCATAGAAGTTTAGTAGTGCATTTTACTCGCCCTTCCACGCGCTTTAAGATGCCGCCTAGCCCAGTACACTATCTGAAATAGGAGCGACGTAAATTGAAAAAATGTGATAGAATTTCGCTGAATCCTTATCTTAACCTTCATGTAAAATAATCTAATGGGGTCTCTGTTTGCCCTACCCTAGAAGTTTAATAGTGCATTTTACTCGCCCTTTCGTGCGCTGTGAGATGCCGCTTAGCCCAATTCGCTATCAGAAACAGGAGCGACGTAAATTGAACAAATGTGATAGAATTTCGCTGAATTCTTATATTAACCGTAATATAAAATGGTCTAATCGGGTCTCCGTTTGCCTTATCCTAGAAGTTTAATAGTGCATTTTACTCGCCATTTCATGCGCTTTGAGATGCCGCCTAGCCCAGTACGCTATCTGAAATAGGAGCTACGTAAGTTGAACGAATGTCACAGAATTACGCTGAATTCTTGTTAACCGTAATATAAAATGATCTAATCGGGTCTCTGTTTGCCTTATCCTACAAGTTTAATAGTGCATTTTACTCGCCATTTCATGCGCTTTGAGATGCCTCTTAGCCTAATACGCTATCTGAAATAGGAGCGACGTAAATTGAACAAATGTGATAGAATTTCGCTGAATTCTTATATTAACCAAAATATAAAATGATCTAATCGGGTCTCTGATTGCCCTATCATAGAAGTTTAATAGTGCATTTTACTCGCCATTTCATGCGCTTTGCGATGCCGCTTATCCCAATAAGCTATCTGAAATAGGAGCGATGTAACTTGAACAAATGTGATAGAATATCGCTGAATTCTTAAATTAACCATAATATGAAATGACCTAATCGGGTCTCTGTTTGCCCTACCCTTGAAGTTTAATAGTGCATTTTACTCGTCATTTCATGCGCTTTGAGATGCCGCCTAGCCCAGTATGCTATCTGAAATAGGCGCGACGTAAGTTGAACAAATGTGATAGAATTTCGCTGAATTCTTTTATTTACCATAATGTTAAATGATCTAATCGGGTCTCTGTTCGCCCTAGCGTAGAAGCTTAATAGTGCATTTTATTCGTCATTTCATGCGCTTTGAGATGCCGCTTAGCCCAATACGCTATCTGAAATAGGAGCGACGCAAATTGAACAAATGCGATAGAATATCGCTGAATTCTTATTTTAACCATAATATAAAATGATGTAATCGGGTCTCTGTTCGCCCTACCCAAGTAGTTTAATAGTGCATTTCTCTCGTCATCTCATGCGCTTTGAGATGCCGCTTAGCCCAATAGCTATCTGAAATAGGAGCGACGTAAATTGAACAAATGTGATAGAATTTCCCTGAAATCTTATATTAACCGTAATATAAAATGATCTAATCGGGTCTCTGTTTGCCTTACCCTAGAAGTTTAATAGTGCATTTTACTCGCCATCTCATGCGCTTTGAGATGCCGCTTAACCCAATACGCTATCTGAAATAGGAGGACGTAAATTGAACAAATGTGATAGAATTACGCTGAATCCTTATATTAACCAAAATATAAAATGATCTAATCGGGTCTCTGATTGCCCTATTATAGAAGTTTAATAGTGCATTTTACACGCCATTCCACGCGCTTTAAGATGCCGCCTAGCCCAGTATGCTATCTGAAATAGGAACGACGTAAATTGAACAAATGTGATAGAATTACGCTGAATTCTTATATTAACCGTAATATAAAATGGTCTAATCGGATCTCCGTTTGCCTTATCCTAGAAGTTTATTAGTGCATTTTACTCGTCATTCCATGCGCTTTGAGATGCCGCTTAGCCCAATACGCTATCTGAAGTAGGAGCGATGTAAATTGAACAAATGTGATAGAATTTTGCTGAATTCTTAAATTAACCATAATATAAAATGATGTAATCGGGTCTCTGTTCGCCCTACCCAAGAAGTTTAATAGTGCATTTCTCTCGTCATTTCATGCGCTTTGAGATGCCGCTTAGCTCAATAGCTATCTGAAATAGGAGCGACGTAAATTGAACAAATGTGATAGAATTTCCCTGAAATCTTATATTAAACAATACATAAAATGATCTAAACGGGACTCTGATTGCCCTACCATAGAAGTTTAGTAGTGCATTTTACTCGCCCTTCCACGCGGTTTGAGATGCCGCCTAGCCCAGTACGCTATCTGAAATAGGAGCGACGTAAGTTGAACAAATGTGATAGAATTACGCTGCATTCTTATATTAACCGTAATATAAAATGGTCTAATCGGATCTCCGTTTGCGTTATCCTAGAAGTTTATTAGTGCATTTTACTCGTCATTCCATGCGCTTTGAGATGCCGCTTAGCCCAATACGCTATCTGTAATAGGAGCGATGTAAATTGAACAAATGTGATAGAATTTTGCTGAATTCTCAAATTAACCATAATATAAAATGATGTAATCAGGTCTCTGTTCGCCCTACCCAAGAAGTTTAATAGTACATTTCTCTCGTCATTTCATGCGCATTGAGATGCCGCTTAGCCCAATACGCTATTTGAATTAGGAGCGATGTAAATTGAACAAATGTGATAGAATTTCGCTGAATTCTGTAATTAACCATAATATGAAATGACCTAATCCGGTCTCTGTTCGCCCTACCCAAGAAGTTTAATAGTGCATTTCCCTCGTCATTTCATACGCTTTGAGATGCCGCTTAGCCCAATACGCTATCTGAAATAGGAGCGACGTAAATTGAACAAATGTGATAGAATTTCCCTGAAATCTTATAGTAAACAAAATATAAAATGATCTATTCGGAACTCTGATTGCCCTATGATAGAAGTTTAGTAGTGCATTTTACTCGCCGTTCCACGCGCTTTAAGATGCCGCCTAGCGCAGTACGCTATCTGAAATAGGAGCGACGTAAATTGAACAAATGTGATAGAATTTCGCTGGATTCTTATATTAAACAATACATAAAATGATCTAAACGGGACTCTGATTGCCCTACCATAGAAGTTTAGTAGTGCATTTTACTCGCCCTTCCACGCGGTTTGAGATGCCGCCTAGCCCAGTACGCTATCTGAAATAGGAGCGACGTAAGTTGAACAAATGTGACAGAATTACGCTGCATTCTTATATTAACCGTAATATAAAATGGTCTAATCGGATCTCCGTTTGCGTTATCCTAGAAGTTTATTAGTGCATTTTACTCGTCATTCCATGCGCTTCGAGATGCCGCTTTGCCCAGCACGCTATCTGAAATAGGAGCGACGTAAATTGAACAAATGTGATAGAATTTTGCTGAATTCTTAAATTAACCGTAATATAAAATGATGTAATCAGGTCTCTGTTCGCCCTACCCAAGAAGTTTAATAGTGCATTTCTCTCGTCATTTCATACGCTTTGAGATGCCGCTTAGCCCAATACGCTATTTGAATTAGGAGCGATGTAAATTGAACAAATGTGATAGAATTTCGCTGAATTCTGTAATTAACCATAATATGAAATGACCTAATCCGGTCTCTGTTCGCCCTACCCAAGAAGTTTAATAGTGCATTTCTCTCGTCATTTCATACGCTTTGAGATGCCGCTTAGCCCAATACGCTATCTGAAATAGGAGCGACGTAAATTGAACAAATGTGATAGAATTTCGCTGAATTCTTATATTAACCAAAATATAAAATGATCTTATCGGGTCTCTGATTGCCCTACCCTAGAAGTTTAATAGTGCATTTTACTCTCCCTTTCGTGCGCTTTGAGATGCCGCTTAGCCTAATACGCTATCTGAAATAGGAGCGACGTAAATTGAACAAATGTGATAGAATTTCGCTGGATTCTTATATTATCCAAAATATAAAATGATATAATCGGGTCTCTGATTGCCCTATCATAGAAGTTTAATAGTGCATTTTACTCGCCATTCCACGCGCTTTAAGTTGCCGCCTAGCCCAGTACGCTATCTGAAATAGGAGCTACGTAAGTTGAACAAATGTCACAGAATTACGCTGAATTCTTATGTTAACCGTAATATAAAATGATCTAATCGGGTCTCTGTTTGCCTTATCCTAGAAGTTTAATAGTGCATTTTACACGCCATTTCATGCGCTGTGAGATGCCGCTTAGCCCAATACGCTATCTGAAATAGGAGCGACGTAAATTGAACAAATGTGATAGAATTTCGCTGAATTCTTATATTAACCAAAATATAAAATGATCTAATCGGGTCTCTGATTGCCCTACCCTAGAAGTTTAATAGTGCATTTTACTCCCCATTTCATGCGCTTTGAGATGCCGCTTAGCCCAATACGCTATCTGAAATAGGAGCGACGTAAATTAAACAAATGTGATAGAATTTCGCTGAATTCTTATATTAACCAAAATATAAAATGATCTAACCGGGTCTCTGATTGCCCTATCATAGAAGTTTAATAGTACATTTTACTCGCCACTCCACGCGCTTTAAGATGCCGCCTATCCGAGTACGCTATCTGGAATAGGAGGGACGTAAATTGAACAAATGTGTTAGAATTTTGCTGAATTCTTAAATGAACCATAATATAAAATGATCTAATCGGGTCTCTGATTGCCCTACCCTAGAAGTTTAGTAGTGCATTTTACTCGCCATTTCATGCACCTTGAGATGCCGCTTATCCCAACACGCTATTTGAAATAGGAGCGACGTAAATTGAACAAATGTGATAGAATTTCGCTGAATTCTTATATTAACCAAAATATAAAATGATCTAATCGGGTCTCTGATTGCCCTACCCTAGAAGTTTAATAGTGCATTTTACTCCCCATTTCATGCGCTTTGAGATGCCGCTTAGCCCAATACGCTATCTGAAATAGGAGCGACGTAAATTGAACAAATGTGATAGAATTTCGCTGAATTCTTATATTAACCAAAATATAAAATGATCTAAACGGGACTCTGATTGCCCTATCATAGAAGTTTAGTAGTGCATTTTACTCGCCCTTCCACGCGCTATGAGATGCCGCCTAGCCCAGTACACTATCTGAAATAGGAGCGACGTATGTTGAACGAATGTGATAGAATTACGATGAATTCTTATATTAACCGTAATATAAAATGATCTAATCGGGTCTCTGCTCGCCCTACCCTAGAAGATTACTAGTGCATTTCACTCGTCATTTCATGCGCTTTGAGATGCCGCCTAGCCCAATAAGCTATCTGAAATGGGAGCGACGTAAATTGAACAAATGTGATAGAATTTCGCTGAATTCTTAAATTAACCATGATATAAAATGATCTTATCGGGTCTCTGTTTGCCCTACCCTAGAAGTTTAATAGTGCATTTTACTCGCCATTTCTTGCGCTTTGAGATGCCGCTTAGCCCAATACGCTATCTGAAATATCAGCGACGTAAATTGAACAAATGTGATAGAATTACGCTGAATTCTTATATTAACCGTAATATAAAATGATCTGATCGGGTCTCTGTTTGCCCTATCCTAGAAGTTTAGTAGTGCATTTCACTCGTCATTTCATGCGCTTTGAGATGCCGCTTAGCCCAATAAGCTATCTGAAATAGGAGCGACGTAAATTATAACAAATGTGATAGAATTTTTCTGAATTCTTAAATAAACCATAATATGAAATGATCTAATCGGGTCTCTGTTTGCCCTACCCTAGAAGTTTAACAGTGCATTTTGCTCGCCATTTCATGCGCTTTGAGATGCCGCTTAGCCCAATACGCTATCTGAAATAGGAGCGACGTAAATTGAACAAACGTGATAGGATTTCCCTGAATTCTTATATTAACCTTAATGTAAAATGATCTAATCGGTTCTTTGTTCGCCCTACCCTAGAAGTTTAATAGTGCCTTTCACTCGCCATTTCATGCGCTTTGAGATGCCGCCTAGCCCAGTACGCTATCTGAAATAGGAGCGACGTAAGTTGAACAAATGTGATAGAATTTCCCTGAAATCTTATATTAAAGAAAATATAAAATGATCTAAACGGGACTCTGATTGCCCTATCATAGAAGTTTAGTAGTGCATTTTACTCGCCCTTCCACGCGCTTTAAGATACCGCGTAGCCCAGCACGCTATCTGAAATAGGAGCGACGTAAATTGAACAAATGTGATAGAATTTTGCTGAATTCTTAAATTAACCGTAATATAAAATGATGTAATCGGGTCTCTGTTCGCCCTACCCAAGAAGTTTAATAGTGCATTTCTCTCGTCATTTCATGCGCTTTGAGATGCCGCTTAGCCCAATACGCTATCTGAAATAGGAGCGACGTAAATTGAACAAATGTGATAGAATTTCGCTGAATTCTTATATTAACCGTAATATAAAATGATCTAATCGGGTCTCTGTTTGCCTTACCCTAGAAGTTTAATAGTGCATTTTACTCGCCATTTCATGCGCTTTGAGATGCCGCTTAGCCCAATATGCTATCTGATATAGGAGCGACGTAAATTGAACAAATGTGATAGAATTACTCTGAATTCTTATATTAACCAAAATATAAAATGATCTAATCGGGTCTCTGATTGCCCTATCATAGACGATTAATAGTGCATTTTACTCGCCATTCCACGCGCTTTAAGATGCCGCCTAGCCCAGTATGCTATCTGAAATAGGAACGACGTAAATTGAACAAATGTGATAGAATTTTGCTGAATTCTTAAATTAACCGAAATATAAAATGATCTAATCGGGTCTCTGATTGCCCTACCCTAGAAGTTTAATAGTGCATTTTACTCGTCATTTCATGCGCTTTGAGATGCCGCTTAGCCCAATAAGCTGTCTGAAATAGGAGCGACGTAAATTGAACAAATGTGATAGAAGTTCCCTGAATACTTATATTAACCTTAATGTAAAATGATCTAATCGGGTCTCTGTTCGCCCTGCCCTAGAAGTTTAATAGTGCATTTTACTCGCCATT
>CAKAJE020000921.1:0-81662 GCA_916610135.2 Macropis europaea
CATTTCTTGCGCTTTGAGAAGCCGCTTAGCCCAATACGCTATCTGAAATAGGAGCGACGTAAATTGAAAAACGTGATAGAATTTCCCTGAATTCTTATATTAACCTTAATGTAAAATGATCTAATCGGTTCTCTGTTCGCCCTACCATAGAAGTCTAATAGTGCATTTCACTCGCCATTCCACGCGCTTTAAGATGCCGCCGAGCCCAGTACGCTATCTGAAATAGTAACGACGTAAATTGAACAAATGTGATAGAATTTTGCTGAATTCTTAAATTAACCATAATATGAAATGAACTGATCGGGTCTCTGTTCGCCCTAGCCTAGAAGTTTAATAGTGCATTTTATTCGCCATTTCATGCGCTTTGAGATGCCGCATAGCCGAATACGCTATCTGGAATAGGTGCGACGTAAATTGAACAAATGTGATAGAATTTCGCTTAATTCTTTTATTAACCAAAATGTAAAATGATCCTATCGGGTCTCTGTTCGCCCTACCATAGAAGTCAAATAGTGCATTTCACTCGCCATTTCATGCGCTTTGAGAGGCCGCTTAGTCCAATACGCTATCTGAAATAGGAGCGACGTATGTTGAACAAATGTGATAGAATTACGCTGAATTCTTATATTAACCGTAATATAAAATGATCTAATCGTGTCTCTGTTTGCATTACCCTAGAAGTTTAATAGGGCATTTTACTAGCCATTTCATGCGCTTTGAGATGCCGCTTAGCCCAATACGCTATCTGCAATAGGATCGGCGTGAATTGAACAAATGTGATTGAATTTCGCTGAATTCTTAAGTTAACCATAATATAAAATGATCTAAACGGGTCTCTGTTTGCCCCACCCTAGAAGTTTAACAGTGCATTTTACTCGCCATTTCTTCCGCTTTGAGATGCCGCTTAGCCCAAAACGCTATCTGAAATATCAGCGACGTAAATTGAACAAATGTGAGAGAATCTCGCGGAATTCTTATATTAACCTTAACGTAAAGAGATCTAATCGGGTCTCTGTTCGCCCTACCCTAGAAGATTAATGGTGCATTTGACTCGTCATTTCATGCGCTTTGAGATGCCGCTTAGACCAATAAGCTATCTGAAATAGGAGCGAGGTAAATTGAACAAATGTGATAGAATTTGGCTGAATTCTTAAATTAACCATAATATAAAATGATCTAATCGGGTCTCTGATTGCCCTCTCATAGAAGTTTAGTAGTGCATTTTACTCGCCCTTCCACGCGCTTCAAGATGCCGCCTAGCCCAGTACACTACCTGAAATAGGAGCGACGTATGTTCAACAAATGTGATAGAATTTCCCAGAATTCTTATATTAACCTTAATGTAAAATGATCTAATCGGGTCTCGGATTGCCCTATCATAGAAGTTTAATAGTGCATTTTACTCGCCATTCCAGGCGCTTTAAGATGCCGCCTAGCCCAGTACGCTATCTGAAATAGGAGCGACGTCAGTTAAACAAATGGGATAGAATTACGCTGAATTCTCATATTAACCGTTATATAAAATGATCTAATCGGGTCTCTGTTTGCCTTACCCTAGAAGTTTAATTGTGCATTTTCCTCGGCATTTCATGCGCTTTGAGATGCCGCTTAGCCCAATACGCTATCTGAAATTGGAGCGACGTAAATTGAACAAATGTGATAGAATTTGGCTGAATTCTTAAATTAACCATAATATAAAATGATCTAATCGGGTCTCTGTTTGCCCTACCCTAGAAGTTTAATAGTGCATTTTACTTGCCATTTCATGCGCTTTGAGACGCCGCTTGGCCCAATACGCTATCTGAAATAGGAGCGACGTAAATTAAACAAATGTGATAGAATTTCGCTGAATTGATAAATTAACCATAATATAAAATGATCTAATCGGGTCTCTGTTTGCCCTACCCTAGAAGTTTAATAGTGCATTTTACTCGCCATTCCACGCGCTTTAAGATGCCGCCTAGCCCAGTACGCTATCTGAAATAGGAGCGACGTAAATTGAACAAATGTGATAGAATTTTGCCGAATTCTTAAATTAACCATAATATAAAATGATGTAATCGGGTCTCTGTTCGCCCTACCCAAGAAGTTTAATAGTGCATTTTACTCGGCATTTCTCGCGTTTTGAGAAGCCGCTTAGCCCAATACGCTATCTGAAATAGGAGCGACGTAAATTGAAAAACGTAATAGAATTTCCCTGAATTCTTATATTAACCTTAATGTAAAATGATCTAATCGGTTCTCTGTTCGCCCTACCCTAGAAGTTTAATAGTGCCTTCCACTCGCCATTTCATGCGCTTTGAGATGCCGCTTAGCCCAATACGCTATCTGAAATAGGAGCGACGTAAATTGAACAATTGTGATAGAATTTCGCTGGATTCTTAAATTAACCATAATATAAAATGATCTTATCGGGTCTCTGTTTGCCCTACCCTAGAAGTTTAATAGTGCCTTTCACTCGTCATTTCATGCGCTTTGAGATGCCGCTTAGCCCAATAAGCTATCTGAAATAGGAGCGACGTAAATTGAACAAATGTGATAGAATTTCGCTGAATTCTTATATTCACCAAAATATAAAATGATCTAATCGGGTCTCTGATTGCCCTATCACAGAAGTTTAATAGTGCATTTTACTCGGCATTTCTTGCGCTTTGAGATGTCGCTTAGCCCATTACGCTATCTGAAATAGGAGCGACGTAAATTGAACAAATGTGATAGAATTTCCCTGAAATCCTATATTAAACAAAATATAACATGATCTAATCGGGTCTCTGATAGTCCTATCATAGAAGTTTAATAGTGCCTTTCACTCGTCATTTCATGCGTTTTGAGATGCCGCTTAGCCCAATACGCTATCTGAAATAGGAGCGACGTAAATTGAACAAATGTGATAGAATTTCGCTGAATTCTTATATTAACCAAAATATAAAATGATCTAATCGGGTCTCTGTTTGCCCTACCCTAGAAGTTTAACAGTGCATTTTACTCGCCATTTCATGCGCTTTGAGATGCCGCTTACCCCAATACGCTATCTGAAATAGGAGCGACGTAAATTGAAAAACGTGATAGAATTTCCCTGAATTCTTATATTAACCTTAATGTAAAATGATCTAATCGGTTCTCTGTTCGCCCTACCCTAGAAGTTTAATAGTGCCTTTCACTCCTCATTTCATGCGCTTTGAGATGCCGCTTAGCCCAATACGCTATCTGAAATAGGAGCAACATAAATTGAACAAATGTGAGAGAATTTGGCTGAATTCTTAAAATTAACCATAATATAAAATGATCTAATCGGGTCTCTGTTTGCCTTACCCTAGAAGTTTAATAGTGCATTTTACTCGCCACTTCATGCGCTTTGAGATGCCGCTTAGCCCAATACGCTATCTGAAATAGGAGCGACGTAAGTTGAACAAATGTGATAGAATTAGGCTCGATTATTATATTAACCGTAATATAAAATGATCTAATCGGGTCTCTGTTTGCCCTACCCTAGAAGTTTAATAGTGCACTTTGCTCGCCATTTCATGCGCTTTGAGATGGCGCTTAGCCCAATACGCTATCTGAAATAGGAGCGATGTAAATTGAACAAATGTGATAAAATTTCGCTGAATTCTTATATTAACCAAAATATAAAATGATCTAATCGGGTCTCTGTTTGCCCTACCCTAGAAGTTTAATAGTGCACTTTGCTCGCCATTTCATGCGCTTTGAGATGGCGCTTAGCCCAATACGCTATCTGAAATAGGAGCGATGTAAATTGAACAAATGTGATAGAATTATGCTGAATTCTTAAATTAACCATAATATACTATGATCTAATCGGGTCTCTGTTTGCCCTACCCTATAAGTTTAGCAGTGTATTTTACTCGCCCTTCCACGCGCTTTAAGATGCCGCCTAGCCCAGTACGCTATCTGAAATAGGAGCGACGTAAGTTGAACAAATGTGATAGAATTACGCTGAATTCTTATATTAACCGTAATATAAAATGATCTAATCGGGTCTCTGTTTGCATTACCCTAGAAGTTTAATAGTGCATTTTACTAGCCATTTCATGCGCTTTGAGATGCCGCTTAGCCCAATACGCTATCTGCAATAGGATCGGCGTGAATTGAACAAATGTGATTGAATTTCGCTGAATTCTTAAGTTAACCATAATATAAAATGATCTAAACGGGTCTCTGTTTGCCCCACCCTAGAACTTTAACAGTGCATTTTACTCGCCATTTCTTGCGCTTTGAGATGCCGCTTAGCCCAAAACGCTATCTGAAATATCAGCGACGTAAATTGAACAAATGTGAGAGAATCTCGCGGAATTCTTATATTAACCTTAACGTAAAATGATCTAATCGGGTCTCTGTTCGCCCTACCCTAGAAGATTAATGGTGCATTTGACTCGTCATTTCATGCGCTTTGAGATGCCGCTTAGACCAATAAGCTATCTGAAACAGGAGCGAGGTAAATTGAACAAACGTGATAGAATCTGGCTGAATTCTTAAATTAACCATAATATAAAATGATCTAATCGGGTCTCTGATTGCCCTCTCATAGAAGTTTAGTAGTGCATTTTACTCGCCCTTCCACGCGCTTCAAGATGCCGCCTAGCCCAGTACACTACCTGAAATAGGAGCGACGTATGTTCAACAAATGTGATAGAATTTCCCAGAATTCTTATATTAACCTTAATGTAAAATGATCTAATCGGGTCTCGGATTGCCCTATCATAGAAGTTTAATAGTGCATTTTACTCGCCATTCCAGGCGCTTTAAGATGCCGCCTAGCCCAGTACGCTATCTGAAATAGGAGCGACGTAAGTTAAACAAATGGGATAGAATTACGCTGAATTCTTATATTAACCGTTATATAAAATGATCTAATCGGGTCTCTGTTTGCCTTACCCTAGAAGTTTAATTGTGCATTTTCCTCGGCATTTCATGCGCTTTGAGATGCCGCTTAGCCCAATACGCTATCTGAAATTGGAGCGACGTAAATTGAACAAATGTGATAGAATTTTGCCAAATTCTTAAATTAACCATAATATAAAATGATGTAATCGGGTCTCTGTTCGCCCTACCCAAGAAGTTTAATAGTGAATTTTACTCGGCATTTCTTGCGCTTTGAGAAGCCGCTTAGCCCAATACGCTATCTGAAATAGGAGCGACGTAAATTAAACAAATGTGATAGAATTTCGCTGAATTGATAAATTAACCATAATATAAAATGATCTAATCGGGTCTCTGTTTGCCCTACCCTAGAAGTTTAATAGTGCATTTTACTCGCCATTCCACGCGCTTTAAGATGCCGCCTAGCCCAGTACACTATCTGAAATAGGAGCGACGTAAATTGAACAAATGTGATAGAATTTTGCCGAATTCTTAAATTAACCATAATATAAAATGATGTAATCGGGTCTCTGTTCGCCCTACCCAAGAAGTTTAATAGTGCATTTTACTCGGCATTTCTCGCGTTTTGAGAAGCCGCTTAGCCCAATACGCTATCTGAAATAGGAGCGACGTAAATTGAAAAACGTGATAGAATTTCCCTGAATTCTTATATTAACCTTAATGTAAAATGATCTAATCGGTTTTCTGTTCGCCCTACCCTAGAAGTTTAATAGTGCCTTCCACTCGCCATTTCATGCGCTTTGAGATGCCGCTTAGCCCAATACGCTATCTGAAATAGGAGCGACGTAAATTGAACAATTGTGATAGAATTTCGCTGAATTCTTATATTAACCGTAATATAAAATGATCAAATCGGGTCTCTGTTTGCCTTATCCTAGAAGTTTAATAGTGCATTTTACTCGCCATTTCATGCGCATTGAGATGCCGCTTAGCCCAATACGCTATCTCAAATAGGAGCGACGTAAATTGAACAAATATGATAGAGTTTCGCTGGATTCTTAAATTAACCATAATATAAAATGATCTTATCGGGTCTCTGTTTGCCCTACCCTAGAAGTTTAATAGCGCATTTTACTCGCCATTTCTTGCGCTTTGTGATGCCGCTTAGCCCAATACGCTATCTGAAATATCAGCGACGTAAATTGAACAAACGTGATAGAATTACGCTGAATTCTTATATTAACCGTAATATAAAATGATCTAATCGGCTCTGTGATTGCCCTACCCTAGAAGTTTAACAGTGCATTTTACTCGCCATTTCATGCGGTTTGAGATGCCGCTTAGCCCAATACGCTATCTGAAATAGGAGCGACGTAAATTGAACAATTGTGATAGAATTTCGCTGAAATCTTATATTAACCAAAATATAAAATGATCTAGTCGGGTCTCTGATTGCCTTATCATAGAAGTTTAATAGTGCATTTTGCTCGCCATTCCACGCGCTTTAAGATGCCGCCTTGTGCAGTACGCTATCTGAAATTGGAGCGACGTAAATTGAACAAATGTGACTGAATTTTGCTGACATCTTAAATTAACCATAATATAAAATGATCTAATCGGGTCTCTGTTTGCCCTACCCTACAAGTTTAGCAGTGCATTTTACTCGCCATTTCATGCGCATTGAGATGCCGCTTAGCCCAATAAGCTATCTGAAATAGGAGCGACGTAAATTGAACAAATGTGATAGAATTACGCTGAATTCTTATATTAACCGTAATATAAAATGATCTAATCGGGTCTCTGTTTGCCCTACCCTAGAAGTATAATAGTGCATTTCACTCGTCATTTCATGCGCTTTGAGATGCCTCTTAGCCCAATAAGCTATCTGAAATAGGAGCGACGTAAATTGAACAAATGTGATAGAATTTTTCTGAATTCTTAAATAAACCATAATATGAAATGATCTAATCGGGTCTCTGTTTGCCTTATCCTAGAAGCTTAATAGTGCATTTCACTCGTCATTTCATGCGCTTTGAGATGCCGCTTAGCCCAATCAGCTATCTGAAATAGGAGCGACGTAAATTGAACAAATGTGATAGAATTTTTCTGAATTCTTAAATAAACCATAATATGAAATGATCTAATCGGGTCTCTGTTTGCCCTACCCTAGAAGTTTAACAGTGCATTCTAATCGCCATTTCATGCGCTTTGAGATGCCGCTTAGCCCAATAAGCTATCTGAAATAGGAGCGACGTAAATTGAACAAATGTGATAGAATTTCGCTGAATTCTTATAATAACCAAAATATAAAATGATCTAATCGGGTCTCTGATTGCCCTATCATAGAAGTTGAACAGTGCATATTACTCGCCATTCCTCGCGTTTTAAGATGCCACCTAGCCCAGTACGCTAGCTGAAATAGGTACGACGTAAATTGAAAAAATGTGATAGAATTTCCCTGAATTCTTATATTAACCTTAATGTAAAATGATCTAATAGGGTCTCTGTACGCCCTACTCCAGAAGTTTAATAGTGCATTTCACTCGTCATTTCATGCGTTTTGGGATGCCGCTTAGCCCAATACGCTATCTGAAATAGGAGCGACGTAAATTGAACAAATGTGATAGAATTTCGCTGAATTCTTATATTAACCAAAATATAAAATGATCTAATCGGGTCTCTGTTTGCCTTATCCTAGAAGTTTAATAGTGCATTTCACTCGTCATTTCATGCGCTTTGAGATGCCGCTTAGCCCAATCAGCTATCTGAAATAGGAGCGACGTAAATTGAACAAATGTGATAGAATTTTTCTGAATTCTTAAATAAACCATAATATGAAATGATCTAATCGGGTCTCTGTTTGCCCTACCCTAGAAGTTTAACAGTGCATTCTAATCGCCATTTCATGCGCTTTGAGATGCCGCTTAGCCCAATAAGCTATCTGAAATAGGAGCGACGTAAATTGAACAAATGTGATAGAATTTCGCTGAATTCTTATAATAACCAAAATATAAAATGATCTAATCGGGTCTCTGATTGCCCTATCCTAGAAGTTGAACAGTGCATATTACTCGCCATTCCTCGCGTTTTAAGATGCCACCTAGCCCAGTACGCTAGCTGAAATAGGTACGACGTAAATTGAAAAAATGTGATAGAATTTCCCTGAATTCTTATATTAACCTTAATGTAAAATGATCTAATAGGGTCTCTGTACGCCCTACCCCAGAAGTTTAATAGTGCCTTTCACTCGTCATTTCATGCGTTTTGAGATGCCGCTTAGCCCAATACGCTATCTGAAATAGGAGCGACGTAAATTGAACAAATGTGATAGAATTTCGCTGAATTCTTATATTAACCAAAATATAAAATGATCTAATCGGGTCTCTGTTTGCCCTACCCTAGAAGTTTAACAGTGCATTTTACTCGCCATTTCATGCGCTTTGAGATGCCGCTTACCCCAATACGCTATCTGAAATAGGAGCGACGTAAATTGAAAAACGTGATAGAATTTCCCTGAATTCTTATATTAACCTTAATGTAAAATGATCTAATCGGTTCTCTGTTCGCCCTACCCTAGAAGTTTAATAGTGCCTTTCACTCGTCATTTCATGCGCTTTGAGATGCCGCTTAGCCCAATACGCTATCTGAAATAGGAGCAACATAAATTGAACAAATGTGATAGAATTTGGCTGAATTCTTAAATTAACCATAATATAAAATGATCTAATCGGGTCTCTGTTTGCCTTACCCGAGAAGTTTAATAGTGCATTTTACTCGCCACTTCATGCGCTTTGAGATGCCGCTTAGCCCAATACGCTATCTGAAATAGGAGCGACGTAAGTTGAACAAATGTGATAGAATTAGGCTCGATTATTATATTAACCGTAATATAAAATTATCTAATCGGGTCTCTGTTTGCCCTACCCTAGAAGTTTAATAGTGCACTTTGCTCGCCATTTCATGCGCTTTGAGATGGCGCTTAGCCCAATACGCTATCTGAAATAGGAGCGATGTAAATTGAACAAACGTGATAGAATTTCGCTGAATTTTTATATTAACCAAAATATAAAATGATCTAATCGGGTCTCTGTTTGCCCTACCCTAGAAGTTTAATAGTGCACTTTGCTCGCCATTTCATGCGCTTTGAGATGGCGCTTAGCCCAATACGCTATCTGAAATAGGAGCGATGTAAATTGAACAAATGTGATAGAATTTTGCTGAATTCTTAAATTAACCATAATATACTATGATCTAATCGGGTCTCTGTTTGCCCTACCCTATAAGTTTAGCAGTGTATTTTACTCGCCCTTCCACGCGCTTTAAGATGCCGCCTAGCCCAATACGCTATCTGAAATAGGAGCGAGGTAAATTGAACAATTGTGATAGAATTTCGCTGAATTCTTATATTAAGCAAAATATAAAATGATCTAGTTGGGTCTCTGATTGCCCTATCATAGAAGTGTAATAGTGCATTTTGCTCGCCATTCCGCGCGCTTTAAGATGCCGCCTAGCCCAGTACGCTATCTGAAATTGGAGCGACGTAAATTGAACAAATGTGACAGAATTTTGCTGACATCTTAAATTAACCATAATATAAAATGATCTAATCGGGTCTCTGTTTGCCCTACCCTACAAGTTTAGCAGTGCATTTTGCTCGCCATTTCATGCGCTTTGAGATTGCGCTTAGCCCAATAAGCTATCTGAAATAGGAGCGACGTAAATTGAACAAATGTGATAGAATTTGGCTGAATTCTTAAATTAACCATAATATAAAATGATCTAATCGGGTCTCTGTTTGCCCTACCCTACAAGTTTAGCAGTGCATTTTGCTCGCCATTTCATGCGATTTGAGATGCCGCTTAGCCCAATACGCTATCTGAAATAGGAGCGACGTAAATTGAACAAATGTGATAGAATTTCCCTGAAATCTTATATTAAACAAAATATAAAATGATCTAAACGGGACTCTGATTGCCCTATCATAGAAGTTTAGTAGTGCATTTTACTCGCCATTCCACGCGCTTTAAGATGCCGCCTAGCCCAGTACGCTATCTGAAATAGGAGCAACGTAAGTTGAACAAATGTGATAGAATTACGCTGAATTCTTAAATTAACCATAATATAAAATCATCTTATCGGGTCTCTGTTTGCCCTACCCTAGAAGTATAATAGTGCATTTTACTCGCCATTTCTTGCGCTTTAAGATGCCGCCGAGCCCAGTACGCTATCTGAAGTAGGAGCGACGTAAGTTGCACAAATGTGATAGAATTACGCTGAATTCTTATATTAACCGTAATATAAAATGATCTAATCGGTTCTCTGTTCGCCCTACCCTAGAAGTTTAATAGTGCCTTTCACTCGTCATTTCATGCGCTTTGAGATGCCGCTTAGCCCAATACGCTATCTGAAATAGGAGCGACGTAAATAGAACAGTTGTGATAGAATTTCGCTGAATTCTTATATTAACCAAAATACAAAATGATCTAATCGGGTCTCAGATTGCCCTATCATAGAAGTTTAATAGTGCATTTTACTCGCCAATCCACGCGCTTTAAGATTCCGCCTAGCCCAGTACGCTATCTGAAATAGGAGCGACGTAAGTTGAACAAATGTGATAGAAATACGCTGAATTCTTATATTAACCGTAATATAATATGATCTAATCGGGTCTCTGTTTGCCCTACCCTATAAGTTTAGTAGTGCATTTTACTCGCCCTTCCACGCGCTTTAAGATGCCGCCTAGCCCAGTACGCTATCTGAAATAGGAGCGACGTAAGTTGAACAAATGTGATAGAATTACGCTGAATTCTTATATTAACCGTAATATAAAATGATCTAATCGGGTCTCTGTTTGCCCTACCCTAGAAGTTTAATAGTGCATTTTACTCGCCATTTCTTGCGCTTTAAGATGCCGCCGAGCCCAGTACGCTATCTGATATAGGAGCGACGTAAGTTGAACAAATGTGATAGAATTACGCTGAATTCTTAAATAAACCATAATATGAAATGATCTAATCGGGTCTCTGTTTGCCCCACCCTAGAAGTCTAACAGTGCATTTTAATCGCCATTTCATGCGCTTTGAGATGCCGCTTAGCCCAATAAGCTATCTGAAATAGGAGCGACGTAAATTGAACAAATGTGATAGAATTTCGCTGAATTCTTATAATAACCAAAATATAAAATGATCTAATCGGGTCTCTGATTGCCCTATCATAGAAGTTGAAAAGTGCATATTACTCGCCATTCCTCGCGTTTTAAGATGCCACCTAGCCCAGTACGCTAGCTGAAATAGGAACGACGTAAATTGAAAAAATGTGATAGAATTTCCCTGAATTCTTATATTAACCTTAATGTAAAATGATCTAATAGGGTCTCTGTACGCCCTACCCCAGAAGTTTAATAGTGCCTTTCACTCGTCATTTCATGCGTTTTGAGATGCCGCTTAGCCCAATACGCTATCTGAAATAGGAGCGACGTAAATTGAACAAATGTGATAGAATTTCGCTGAATTCTTATATTAACCAAAATATAAAATGATCTAATCGGGTCTCTGTTTGCCTTATCCTAGAAGTTTAATAGTGCATTTCACTCGTCATTTCATGCGCTTTGAGATGCCGCTTAGCCCAATCAGCTATCTGAAATAGGAGCGACGTAAATTGAACAAATGTGATAGAATTTTTCTGAATTCTTAAATAAACCATAATATGAAATGATCTAATCGGGTCTCTGTTTGCCCTACCCTAGAAGTTTAACAGTGCATTCTAATCGCCATTTCATGCGCTTTGAGATGCCGCTTAGCCCAATAAGCTATCTGAAATAGGAGCGACGTAAATTGAACAAATGTGATAGAATTTCGCTGAATTCTTATAATAACCAAAATATAAAATGATCTAATCGGGTCTCTGATTGCCCTATCCTAGAAGTTGAACAGTGCATATTACTCGCCATTCCTCGCGTTTTAAGATGCCACCTAGCCCAGTACGCTAGCTGAAATAGGTACGACGTAAATTGAAAAAATGTGATAGAATTTCCCTGAATTCTTATATTAACCTTAATGTAAAATGATCTAATAGGGTCTCTGTACGCCCTACCCCAGAAGTTTAATAGTGCCTTTCACTCGTCATTTCATGCGTTTTGAGATGCCGCTTAGCCCAATACGCTATCTGAAATAGGAGCGACGTAAATTGAACAAATGTGATAGAATTTCGCTGAATTCTTATATTAACCAAAATATAAAATGATCTAATCGGGTCTCTGTTTGCCCTACCCTAGAAGTTTAACAGTGCATTTTACTCGCCATTTCATGCGCTTTGAGATGCCGCTTACCCCAATACGCTATCTGAAATAGGAGCGACGTAAATTGAAAAACGTGATAGAATTTCCCTGAATTCTTATATTAACCTTAATGTAAAATGATCTAATCGGTTCTCTGTTCGCCCTACCCTAGAAGTTTAATAGTGCCTTTCACTCGTCATTTCATGCGCTTTGAGATGCCGCTTAGCCCAATACGCTATCTGAAATAGGAGCAACATAAATTGAACAAATGTGATAGAATTTGGCTGAATTCTTAAATTAACCATAATATAAAATGATCTAATCGGGTCTCTGTTTGCCTTACCCTAGAAGTTTAATAGTGCATTTTACTCGCCACTTCATGCGCTTTGAGATGCCGCTTAGCCCAATACGCTATCTGAAATAGGAGCGACGTAAGTTGAACAAATGTGATAGAATTAGGCTCGATTATTATATTAACCGCAATATAAAATTATCTAATCGGGTCTCTGTTTGCCTTACCCTAGAAGTTTAATAGTGCATTTTACTCGCCATTTCATGCGATTTGAGATGCCGCTTAGCCCAATACGCTATCTGAACTAGGAGCGACGTAAATTGAACAAATGTGATAGAATTTCCCTGAAATCTTATATTAAACAAAATATAAAATGATCTAAACGGGACTCTGATTGCCCTATCATAGAAGTTTAGTAGTGCATTTTACTCGCCATTCCACGCGCTTTAAGATGCCGCCTAGCCCAGTACGCTATCTGAAATAGGAGCAACGTAAGTTGAACAAATGTGATAGAATTACGCTGAATTCTTAAATTAACCATAATATAAAATCATCTTATCGGGTCTCTGTTTGCCCTACCCTAGAAGTATAATAGTGCATTTTACTCGCCATTTCTTGCGCTTTAAGATGCCGCCGAGCCCAGTACGCTATCTGAAGTAGGAGCGACGTAAGTTGAACAAATGTGATAGAATTACGCTGAATTCTTATATTAACCGTAATATAAAATGATCTAATCGGTTCTCTGTTCGCCCTACCCTAGAAGTTTAATAGTGCCTTTCACTCGTCATTTCATGCGCTTTGAGATGCCGCTTAGCCCAATACGCTATCTGAAATAGGAGCGACGTAAATAGAACAGTTGTGATAGAATTTCGCTGAATTCTTATATTAACCAAAATACAAAATGATCTAATCGGGTCTCAGATTGCCCTATCATAGAAGTTTAATAGTGCATTTTACTCGCCAATCCACGCGCTTTAAGATTCCGCCTAGCCCAGTACGCTATCTGAAATAGGAGCGACGTAAGTTGAACAAATGTGATAGAATTACGCTGAATTCTTATATTAACCGTAATATAATATGATCTAATCGGGTCTCTGTTTGCCCTACCCTATAAGTTTAGTAGTGCATTTTACTCGCCCTTCCACGCGCTTTAAGATGCCGCCTAGCCCAGTACGCTATCTGAAATAGGAGCGACGTAAGATGAACAAATGTGATAGAATTACGCTGAATTCTTATATTAACCGTAATATAAAATGATCTAATCGGGTCTCTGTTTGCCCTACCCTAGAAGTTTAATAGTGCATTTTACTCGCCATTTCTTGCGCTTTAAGATGCCGCCGAGCCCAGTACGCTATCTGATATAGGAGCGACGTAAGTTGAACAAATGTGATAGATATACGCTGAATTCTTAAATAAACCATAATATGAAATGATCTAATCGGGTCTCTGTTTGCCCCACCCTAGAAGTTTAACAGTGCATTTTAATCGCCATTTCATGCGCTTTGAGATGCCGCTTAGCCCAATAAGCTATCTGAAATAGGAGCGACGTAAATTGAACAAATGTGATAGAATTTCGCTGAATTCTTATAATAACCAAAATATAAAATGATCTAATCGGGTCTCTGATTGCCCTATCATAGAAGTTGAACAGTGCATATTACTCGCCATTCCTCGCGTTTTAAGATGCCACCTAGCCCAGTACGCTAGCTGAAATAGGAACGACGTAAATTGAAAAAATGTGATAGAATTTCCCTGAATTCTTATATTAACCTTAATGTAAAATGATCTAATAGGGTCTCTGTACGCCCTACCCCAGAAGTTTAATAGTGCCTTTCACTCGTCATTTCATGCGTTTTGAGATGCCGCTTAGCCCAATACGCTATCTGAAATAGGAGCGACGTAAATTGAACAAATGTGATAGAATTTCGCTGAATTCTTATATTAACCAAAATATAAAATGATCTAATCGGGTCTCTGTTTGCCCTACCCTAGAAGTTTAACAGTGCATTTTACTCGCCATTTCATGCGCTTTGAGATGCCGCTTGCCCCAATACGCTATCTGAAATAGGAGCGACGTAAATTGAACAATTGTGATAGAATTTCGCTGAATTCTTATATTAACCGTAATATAATATGATCTAATCGGGTCTCTGTTTGCCCTACCCTATAAGTTTAGTAGTGCATTTTACTCGCCCTTCCACGCGCTTTGAGATGCCGCTTAGCCCAATATGCTATCTGAAATAGGAGCGACGTAAGTTGAACAAATGTGATAGAATTACGCTGAATTCTTATATTAACCGTAATATAAAATGATCTAATCGGGTCTCTGTTTGCCCTACCCTAGAAGTTTAATAGTGCATTTTACTCGCCATTTCTTGCGCTTTAAGATGCCGCCGAGCCCAGTACGCTATCTGATATAGGAGCGACGTAAGTTGAACAAATGTTATAGAATTACGCTGAATTCTTATATTAACCGTAATATAAAATGATCTAATCGGGTCTCTGTTTGCATTACCCTAGAAGCTTAATAGTGCATTTTACTAGCCATTTCATGCGCTTTGAGATGCCGCTTAGCCCAATACGCTATCTGCAATAGGATCGGCGTGAATTGAACAAATGTGATTGAATTTCGCTGAATTCTTAAGTTAACCATAATATAAAATGATCTAAACGGGTCTCTGTTTGCCCTACCCTACAAGTTTAGCAGTGCATTTTGCTCGCCATTTCATGCGCTTTGAGATTGCGCCTAGCCCAATAAGCTATCTGAAATAGGAGCGACGTAAATTGAACAAATGTGATAGAATTTGGCTGAATTCTTAAATTAACCATAATATAAAATGATCTAATCGGGTCTCTGTTTGCCCTACCCTAGAAGTTTAATAGTGCATTTTACTCGCCATTTCATGCGCTTTGAGATGGCGCTTAGCCCAATACGCTATCTGAAATAGTAGCGACGTAAATTGAGCAAATGTGATAGAATTTGGCTGAATTCTTAAATTAACCATAATATAAAATGATCTAATCGGGTCTCTGTTTGCCTTACCCTAGAAGTTTAATAGTGCATTTTACTCGCCATTTCATGCGATTTGAGATGACGCTTAGCCCAATACGCTATCTGAAATAGGAGCGACGTAAATTGAACAAATGTGATAGAATTTCCCTGAAATCTTATATTAAACAAAATATAAAATGATCTAAACGGGACTCTGATTGCCCTATCATAGAAGTTTAGTAGTGCATTTTACTCGCCATTCCACGCGCTTTAAGATGCCGCCTAACCCAGTACGCTATCTGAAATAGGAGCGACGTAAGTTGAACAAATGTGATAGAATTACGCTGCATTCTTAAATTAACCATAATATAAAATCATCTTATCGGGTCTCTGTTTGCCCTACCCTAGAAGTTTAATAGTGCATTTTACTCGCCATTTCTTGCGCTTTAAGATGCCGCCGAGCCCAGTACGCTATCTGAAGTAGGAGCGACGTAAGTTGAACAAATGTGATAGAATTACGCTGAATTCTTATATTAACCGTAATATAAAATGATCTAATCGGTTCTCTGTTCGCCCTACCCTAGAAGTTTAATAGTGCCTTTCACTCGTCATTTCATGCGCTTTAAGATGCCGCTTAGCCCAATACGCTATCTGAAATAGGAGCGACGTAAATAGAACAGTTGTGATAGAATTTCGCTGAATTCTTATATTAACCAAAATACAAAATGATCTAATCGGGTCTCAGATTGCCCTATCATAGAAGTTTAATAGTGCATTTTACTCGCCAATCCACGCGCTTTAAGATTCCGCCTAGCCCAGTACGCTATCTGAAATAGGAGCGACGTAAGTTGAACAAATGTGATAGAATTACGCTGAATTCTTATATTAACCGTAATATAATATGATCTAATCGGGTCTCTGTTTGCCCTACCCTATAAGTTTAGTAGTGCATTTTGCTCGCCATTCCACGCGCTCTAAGATGCCGCCTAGCCCAGTACGCTATCTGAAATTGGAGCGACGTAAATTGAACAAATGTGACAGAATTTTGCTGACATCTTAAATTAACCATAATATAAAATGATCTAATCGGGTCTCTGTTTGCCCTACCCTAGAAGTTTAATAGTGCATTTTACTTGCCATTTCATGCGCTTTGAGACGCCGCTTGGCCCAATACGCTATCTGAAATAGGAGCGACGTAAATTGAACAAATGTGATAGAATTTGGCTGAATTCTTAAATTAACCATAATATAAAATGATCTAATCGGGTCTCTGTTTGCCCTACCCTAGAAGTTTAATAGTGCATTTTACTCGCCATTTCATGCGCTTTGAGATGGCGCTTAGCCCAATACGCTATCTGAAATAGTAGCGACGTAAATTGAACAAATGTGAGAGAATCTCGCGGAATTCTTATATTAACCTTAACGTAAAATGATCTAATCGGGTCTCTGTTCGCCCTACCCTAGAAGATTAATGGTGCATTTGACTCGTTTTCATGCGCTTTGAGATGCCGCTTAGACCAATAAGCTATCTGAAATAGGAGCGAGGTAAATTGAACAAATGTGATAGAATTTGGCTGAATTCTTTAATTAACCATAATATAAAATGATCTAATCGGGTCTCTGATTGCCCTCTCATAGAAGTTTAGTAGTGCATTTTACTCGCCCTTCCACGCGCTTCAAGATGCCGCCTAGCCCAGTACACTATCTGAAATAGGAGCGACGTATGTTCAACAAATGTGATAGAATATCCCAGAATTCTTATATTAACCTTAATGTAAAATGATCTAATCGGGTCTCGGATTGCCCTATCATAGAAGTTTAATAGTGCATTTTACTCGCCATTCCAGGCGCTTTAAGATGCCGCCTAGCCCAGTACGCTATCTGAAATAGGAGCGACGTAAGTTAAACAAATGGGATAGAATTACGCTGAATTCTTATATTAACCGTTATATAAAATGATCTATTCGGGTCTCTGTTTGCCTTACCCTAGAAGTTTAATTGTGCATTTTCCTCGGCATTTCATGCGCTTTGAGATGCCGCTTAGCCCAATACGCTATCTGAAATTGGAGCGACGTAAATTGAACAAATGTGATAGAACTTCCCTGAAATCTTATATTAAACAAAATATAAAGTGATCTAAACGGGACTCTGATTGCCCTATCATAGAAGTTTAGTAGTGCATTTTACTCGCCCTTCCACGCGCTTTAAGATGCCGCCTAGCCCAGTACACTATCTGAAATAGGAGCGACGTAAATTGAGCAAATGTGATAGAATTTGGCTGAATTCTTATATTAACCGTAATATAATATGATCTAATCGGGTCTCTGTTTGCCCTACCCTATAAGTTTAGTAGTGCATTTTACTCGCCCTTCCACGCGCTTTAAGATGCCGCCTAGCCCAGTACGCTATCTGAAATAGGAGCGACGTAAGATGAACAAATGTGATAGAATTACGCTGAATTCTTATATTAACCGTAATATAAAATGATCTAATCGGGTCTCTGTTTGCCCTACCCTAGAAGTTTAATAGTGCATTTTACTCGCCATTTCTTGCGCTTTAAGATGCCGCCGAGCCCAGTACGCTATCTGATATAGGAGCGACGTAAGTTGAACAAATGTGATAGATATACGCTGAATTCTTAAATAAACCATAATATGAAATGATCTAATCGGGTCTCTGTTTGCCCCACCCTAGAAGTTTAACAGTGCATTTTAATCGCCATTTCATGCGCTTTGAGATGCCGCTTAGCCCAATAAGCTATCTGAAATAGGAGCGACGTAAATTGAACAAATGTGATAGAATTTCGCTGAATTCTTATAATAACCAAAATATAAAATGATCTAATCGGGTCTCTGATTGCCCTATCATAGAAGTTGAACAGTGCATATTACTCGCCATTCCTCGCGTTTTAAGATGCCACCTAGCCCAGTACGCTAGCTGAAATAGGAACGACGTAAATTGAAAAAATGTGATAGAATTTCCCTGAATTCTTATATTAACCTTAATGTAAAATGATCTAATAGGGTCTCTGTACGCCCTACCCCAGAAGTTTAATAGTGCCTTTCACTCGTCATTTCATGCGTTTTGAGATGCCGCTTAGCCCAATACGCTATCTGAAATAGGAGCGACGTAAATTGAACAAATGTGATAGAATTTCGCTGAATTCTTATATTAACCAAAATATAAAATGATCTAATCGGGTCTCTGTTTGCCCTACCCTAGAAGTTTAACAGTGCATTTTACTCGCCATTTCATGCGCTTTGAGATGCCGCTTGCCCCAATACGCTATCTGAAATAGGAGCGACGTAAATTGAACAATTGTGATAGAATTTCGCTGAATTCTTATATTAACCGTAATATAATATGATCTAATCGGGTCTCTGTTTGCCCTACCCTATAAGTTTAGTAGTGCATTTTACTCGCCCTTCCACGCGCTTTGAGATGCCGCTTAGCCCAATATGCTATCTGAAATAGGAGCGACGTAAGTTGAACAAATGTGATAGAATTACGCTGAATTCTTATATTAACCGTAATATAAAATGATCTAATCGGGTCTCTGTTTGCCCTACCCTAGAAGTTTAATAGTGCATTTTACTCGCCATTTCTTGCGCTTTAAGATGCCGCCGAGCCCAGTACGCTATCTGATATAGGAGCGACGTAAGTTGAACAAATGTTATAGAATTACGCTGAATTCTTATATTAACCGTAATATAAAATGATCTAATCGGGTCTCTGTTTGCATTACCCTAGAAGCTTAATAGTGCATTTTACTAGCCATTTCATGCGCTTTGAGATGCCGCTTAGCCCAATACGCTATCTGCAATAGGATCGGCGTGAATTGAACAAATGTGATTGAATTTCGCTGAATTCTTAAGTTAACCATAATATAAAATGATCTAAACGGGTCTCTGTTTGCCCTACCCTACAAGTTTAGCAGTGCATTTTGCTCGCCATTTCATGCGCTTTGAGATTGCGCCTAGCCCAATAAGCTATCTGAAATAGGAGCGACGTAAATTGAACAAATGTGATAGAATTTGGCTGAATTCTTAAATTAACCATAATATAAAATGATCTAATCGGGTCTCTGTTTGCCCTACCCTAGAAGTTTAATAGTGCATTTTACTCGCCATTTCATGCGCTTTGAGATGGCGCTTAGCCCAATACGCTATCTGAAATAGGAGCGACGTAAATTGAACAAATGTGATAGAATTTCCCTGAAATCTTATATTAAACAAAATATAAAATGATCTAAACGGGACTCTGATTGCCCTATCATAGAAGTTTAGTAGTGCATTTTACTCGCCATTCCACGCGCTTTAAGATGCCGCCTAACCCAGTACGCTATCTGAAATAGGAGCGACGTAAGTTGAACAAATGTGATAGAATTACGCTGCATTCTTAAATTAACCATAATATAAAATCATCTTATCGGGTCTCTGTTTGCCCTACCCTAGAAGTTTAATAGTGCATTTTACTCGCCATTTCTTGCGCTTTAAGATGCCGCCGAGCCCAGTACGCTATCTGAAGTAGGAGCGACGTAAGTTGAACAAATGTGATAGAATTACGCTGAATTCTTATATTAACCGTAATATAAAATGATCTAATCGGTTCTCTGTTCGCCCTACCCTAGAAGTTTAATAGTGCCTTTCACTCGTCATTTCATGCGCTTTAAGATGCCGCTTAGCCCAATACGCTATCTGAAATAGGAGCGACGTAAATAGAACAGTTGTGATAGAATTTCGCTGAATTCTTATATTAACCAAAATACAAAATGATCTAATCGGGTCTCAGATTGCCCTATCATAGAAGTTTAATAGTGCATTTTACTCGCCAATCCACGCGCTTTAAGATTCCGCCTAGCCCAGTACGCTATCTGAAATAGGAGCGACGTAAGTTGAACAAATGTGATAGAATTACGCTGAATTCTTATATTAACCGTAATATAATATGATCTAATCGGGTCTCTGTTTGCCCTACCCTATAAGTTTAGTAGTGCATTTTGCTCGCCATTCCACGCGCTCTAAGATGCCGCCTAGCCCAGTACGCTATCTGAAATTGGAGCGACGTAAATTGAACAAATGTGACAGAATTTTGCTGACATCTTAAATTAACCATAATATAAAATGATCTAATCGGGTCTCTGTTTGCCCTACCCTAGAAGTTTAATAGTGCATTTTACTCGCCATTTCATGCGCTTTGAGATGGCGCTTAGCCCAATACGCTATCTGAAATAGTAGCGACGTAAATTGAACAAATGTGAGAGAATCTCGCGGAATTCTTATATTAACCTTAACGTAAAATGATCTAATCGGGTCTCTGTTCGCCCTACCCTAGAAGATTAATGGTGCATTTGACTCGTTTTCATGCGCTTTGAGATGCCGCTTAGACCAATAAGCTATCTGAAATAGGAGCGAGGTAAATTGAACAAATGTGATAGAATTTGGCTGAATTCTTTAATTAACCATAATATAAAATGATCTAATCGGGTCTCTGATTGCCCTCTCATAGAAGTTTAGTAGTGCATTTTACTCGCCCTTCCACGCGCTTCAAGATGCCGCCTAGCCCAGTACACTATCTGAAATAGGAGCGACGTATGTTCAACAAATGTGATAGAATATCCCAGAATTCTTATATTAACCTTAATGTAAAATGATCTAATCGGGTCTCGGATTGCCCTATCATAGAAGTTTAATAGTGCATTTTACTCGCCATTCCAGGCGCTTTAAGATGCCGCCTAGCCCAGTACGCTATCTGAAATAGGAGCGACGTAAGTTAAACAAATGGGATAGAATTACGCTGAATTCTTATATTAACCGTTATATAAAATGATCTATTCGGGTCTCTGTTTGCCTTACCCTAGAAGTTTAATTGTGCATTTTCCTCGGCATTTCATGCGCTTTGAGATGCCGCTTAGCCCAATACGCTATCTGAAATTGGAGCGACGTAAATTGAACAAATGTGATAGAACTTCCCTGAAATCTTATATTAAACAAAATATAAAGTGATCTAAACGGGACTCTGATTGCCCTATCATAGAAGTTTAGTAGTGCATTTTACTCGCCCTTCCACGCGCTTTAAGATGCCGCCTAGCCCAGTACACTATCTGAAATAGGAGCGACGTAAATTGAAAAACCTGATAGAATTTCCCTGAATTCTGATATTAACCTTAATGTAAAATGATCTAATCGGTTCTCTGTTCGCCCTACCCTAGAAGTTTAATAGTGCCTTCCACTCGTCATTTCATGCGCTTTGAGATGCCGCTTAGCCCAATACGCTATCTGAAATAGGAGCAACATAAATTGAACAAATGTGATAGAATTTGGCTGAATTATTAAATTAACCATAATATAAAATGATCTAATTGTGTCTCTGTTTGCCCTACCCTAGAAGATTAATAGTGCATTTTACTCGCCATTTCCTGCGCTTTGACATGCCGCTTAGCCCAATACGCTATATGAAATATCAGCGACGTAACTTGAACAAATGTGATAGAATTACGCGGAATTCTTAAATTAACCATAATATAAAATGATCTAATCGGGTTTCTGATTGCCCTATCATAGAAGTTTAATAGTGCATTTTACTCGCCATTCCACGCGCTTTATGTTGCCGCCTAGCCCAGTACGCAATCTGAAATAGGAGCGACGAAAATTGAACAAATGTGATAGAATTTCGCTGAACTCTTATATTAACCAAAATATAAAATGATCTAATCAGGTCTCTGTTTGCCCTACCCTAGAAGTTTAATAGTGCATTTTACTCGCCATTTCTTGCGCTTTGACATGCCGCTTAGCCCAATACGCTATATGAAATATCAGCGACGTAACTTGAACAAATGTGATAGAATTACGCTGAATTCTTAAATTAACCATAATATAAAATGATCTAACCGGGTCTCTGATTGCCCTACCCTAGAAGTTTAATAGTGCATTTTACTTGCCATTTCATGCGCTTTGAGACGCCGCTTGGCCCAATACGCTATCTGAAATAGGAGCGACGTAAATTAAACAAATGTGATAGAATTTCGCTGAATTGATAAATTAACCATAATATAAAATGATCTAATCGGGTCTCTGTTTGCCCTACCCTAGAAGTTTAACAGTGCATTTTACTCGCCATTTCTCGCGCTTTGAGAAGCCGCTTAGCCCAATACGCTATATGAAATATCAGCGACGTAAATTGAACAAATGTGATAGAATTTCGCTGAATTCTTATATTAACCAAAATATAAAATGATCTAGTCGGGTCTCTGATTGCCCTATCATAGATGTTTAATAGTGCATTTCACTCGTCATTTCATGCGCTTTGAGATGCCGCCTAGCCCAGTATGCTATTTGAAATAGGAGCGACGTAAGTTGAACAAATGTGATAGAATTAGGCTCAATTATTATATTAACCGTAATATAAAATTATCTAATCGGGTCTCTGTTTGCCCTACCCTAGAAGTTTAATAGTGCACTTTGCTCGCCATTTCATGCGCTTTGAGATGGCGCTTAGCCCAATACGCTATCTGAAATAGGAGCGATGTAAATTGAACAAATGTGATAGAATTTTGCTGAATTCTTAAATTAACCATAATATACTATGATCTAATCGGGTCTCTGTTTGCCCTACCCTATAAGTTTCGCAGTGTATTTTACTCGCCCTTCCACGCGCTTTAAGATGCCGCTTAGCCCAGTACGCTATCTGAAATAGGAGCGACGTAAGTTGAACAAATGTCATAGAATTACGCTGAATTCTTATATTAACCGTAATATAAAATGATCTAATCGGGCCTCTGTTTGCCCTACCCTAGAAGTTTAACAGTGCATTTTACTCGCCATTTCATGCGGTTTGAGATGCCGCTTACCCCAATACGCTATCTGAAATAGGAGCGACGTAAATTGAAAAACGTGATAGAATTTCCCTGAATTCTTATATTAACCTTAATGTAAAATGATCTAATCGGGTCTCTGTTTGCCTTACCCTAGAAGATTAAAAGTGCATTTTACTCGCCACTTCATGCGCTTTGAGATGCCGCTTAGCCCAATATGCTATCTGAAATAGGAGCGACGTAAATTGAACAATCGTGATAGAATTTCGCTGAATTCATATATTAACCAAAATATAAAATGATCTAGTTGGGTCTCTGATTGCCCTATCATAGAAGTGTAATAGTGCATTTTGCTCGCCATTCCACGCGCTTTAAGATGCCGCCTAGCCCAGTACGCTATCTGAAATTGGAGCGACGTAAATTGAACAAATGTGACAGAATTTTGCTGACATCTTAAATTAACCATAATATAAAATGATCTGATCGGGTCTCTGTTTGCCCTACCCTACAAGTTTAGCAGTGCATTTTGCTCGCCATTTCATGCGCTTTGAGATTGCGCTTAGCCCAATAAGCTATCTGAAATAGGAGCGACGTAAATTGAACAAATGTGATAGAATTTGGCTGAATTCTTAAATTAACCATAATATAAAATGATCTAATCGGGTCTCTGTTTGCCCTACCCTAGAAGTTTAATAGTGCATTTTACTCGCCATTTCATGCGCTTTGAGATGGCGCTTAGCCCAATACGCTATCTGAAATAGTAGCGACGTAAATTGAACAAATGTGATAGAATTTTGCCGAATTCTTAAATTAACCATAATATAAAATGATGTAATCGGGTCTCTGTTCGCCCTACCCAAGAAGTTTAATAGTGCATTTTACTCGGCATTTCTTGCGCTTTGAGAAGCCGCTTAGCCCAATACGCTATCTGAAATAGGAGCGACGTAAATTGAAAAACGTGATAGAATTTCCCTGAATTCTTATATTAACCTTAATGTAAAATGATCTAATCGGTTCTCTGTTCGCCCTACCCTAGAAGTTTAATAGTGCCTTCCACTCGTCATTTCATGCGCTTTGGGATGCCGCTTAGCCCAATACGCTATCTGAAATAGGAGCGACGTAAATTGAACAAATGTGATAGAACTTCCCTGAAATCTTATATTAAACAAAATATAAAGTGATCTAAACGGGACTCTGATTGCCCTATCATAGAAGTTTAGTAGTGCATTTTACTCGCCCTTCCACGCGCTTTAAGATGCCGCCTAGCCCAGTACACTATCTGAAATAGGAGCGACGTATGTTGAACAAATGTGATAGAATTACGCTGAATTCTTATATTAACTGTAATATAAAATGATCTAATCGGGTCTCTGCTTGCCTTACCCTAGAAGTTTAATAGTGCATTTTACTCGCCATTTCATGCGCTTTGAGATGCCGCTTAGCCGAATAAGCTATCTGAAATAGGAGCGACGTAAATTGAACAAATGTGATAGAATTTTTCTGAATTCTTAAATTAACCATAATATGAAATGATCTAATCGGGTCTCTGTTTGCCCTACCCTACAAGTTTAACAGTGCATTTTACTCGCCATTTCATGCGCTTTGAGATGCCGCTTAGCACAATACGCTATCTGCAATAGGAGCGACGTAAATTGAACAAATGTGATAGAATTTCGCTGCATTCTTATATTAACCAAAATATAAAATGATCTAATCGGGTCTCTGATTGCCCTATCATAGAAGTTTAATAGTGCATTTTACTCGCCATTCCACGCGCTTTATGTTGCCGCCTAGCCCAGTACGCTATCTGAAATAGGAGCGTCGTAAATTGAACAAATGTGATAGAATTTCGCTGAACTCTTATATTAAACAAAATATAAAATGATCTAATCAGGTCTCTGTTTGCCCTACCCTAGAAGTTTAATAGTGCATTTTATTCGTCATTTCATGCGCTTTAAGATGCCGCTTAGCCCAATACGCTATCTGAAATAGGAGCGACGTAAATTGAACAAATGTGATAGAATTTTGCTGAATTCTTAAATTAACCATAATATAAAATGATCTAATCGGGTCTCTGTTTGCCCTACCCTAGAAGTTTAATAGTGCATTTCACTCGTCATTTCATGCGCTTTGCGATGCCGCTTAGCCCAATAAGCTATCTGAAATAGGAGCGCCGTAAATTGAACAAATGTGATAGAATTTCGCTGCATTCTTATATTAACCAAAATATAAAATGATCTAATCGGGTCTCTGATTGCCCTATCATAGAAGTTTAATAGTGCATTTTACTCGCCATTCCACGCGCTTTAAGATGCCGCCTAGCCCAGTACGCTATCCGAAATAGGAGCGACGTAAATTGAACAATGTGATAGAATTTTGCTGAATTCTTTAATTAACCATAATATAAAATGATCTAATCGGGTCTCTGATTGCCCTCTCATAGAAGTTTAGTAGTGCATTTTACTCGCCCTTCCACGCGCTTCAAGATGCCGGCTAGCCCAGTACACTATCTGAAATAGGAGCGACGTATGTTCAACAAATGTGATAGAATTTCCCAGAATTCTTATATTAACCTGAATGTAAAATGATCTAATCGGGTCTCGGATTGCCCTATCATAGAAGTTTAATAGTGCATTTTACTCGCCATTCCAGGCGCTTTAAGATGCCGCATAGCCCAGTACGCTATCTGAAATAGGAGCGACGTAAGTTAAACAAATGGGATAGAATTACGCTGAATTCTTATATTAACCGTTATATAAAATGATCTAATCGGGTCTCTGTTTGCCTTACCCTAGAAGTTTAATTGTACATTTTCCTCGGCATTTCATGCGCTTTGAGATGCCGCTTAGCCCAATACGCTATCTGAAATTGGAGAGACGTAAATTGAACAAATGTGATAGAATTTGGCTGAATTCTTAAATTAACCATAATATAAAATGATCTAACCGGGTCTCTGTTTGCCCTACCCTAGAAGTTTAATAGTGCATTTTACTCGCCATTTCATGCGCTTTGAGATGGCGCTTAGCCCAATACGCTATCAGAAATATGAGCGACGTGAATGGAACAAATGTGATAGAATTTCCCTGAATTCTTATATTAACCTTAATGTAAAATAGTCTAATCGGGTCTTTGTTCGCCCAACCATAGAAGTTTAATAGTGCATTTCACTCGTCATTTCATGCGCTTTGAGATGCCGCTTAGCCCAATACGCTATCTGAAATAGGAGCAACATAAATTGAACAAATATGATAGAATTTCGCTGAATTCTTATATTAACCATAATATAAAATGATCTAATCGGGTCTCTGATTGCCCTATCATAGAAGTTTAGTAGTGCATTTTACACGCCCTTCCACGCGCTTTAAGATGCCGCCTAGCCCAGTACGCTATCTGAAATTGGAGCGACGTAAATTGAACAAATGTGACAGAATTTTGCTGACATCTTAAATTAACCATAATATAAAATGATCTAATCGGGTCTCTGTTTGCCCTACCCTACAAGTTTAGCAGTGCATTTTACTCGCCATTTCATGCGCTTTGAGATGACGCTTCGCCCAATACGCTATCTGAAATAGGAGCGACGTCAATTGAACAAATGTGATAGAATTTGGCTGAATTATTAAATTAACCATAATATAAATTTATCTAATCGTGTCTCTGTTTGCCCTACCCTAGAAGTTTAATAGTGCATTTTACTCGCCATTTCTTGCGCTTTGACATGCCGCTTAGCCCAATACGCTATATGAAATATCAGCGACGTAACTTGAACAAATGTGATAGAATTACGCTGAATTCTTAAATTAACCATAATATAAAATGATCTAACCGGGTCTCTGATTGCCCTACCCTACAAGTTTAGCAGTGCATTTTACTCGCCATTTCATGCGCTTTGAGATGACGCTTCGCCCAATACGCTATCTGAAATAGGAGCGACGTCAATTGAACAAATGTGATAGAATTACGCTGAATTCTTAAATTAACCATAATATAAAATGATCTAACCAGGTCTCTGATTGCCCTACCCCGGAAGTTTAATAGTGCATTTTATTCGTCATTTCATGTGCTTTAAGATGCCGCTTAGCCCAATACGCTATCTGAAATAGGAGCGACGTAAATTGAACAAATGTGATAGAATTTTGCTGAATTCTTAAATTAACCATAATATAAAATGATCTAATCGGGTCTCTGTTTGCCCTACCCTAGAAGTTTAATAGTGCATTTCACTCGTCATTTCATGCGCTTTGCGATGCCGCTTAGCCCAATAAGCTATCTGAAATAGGAGCGCCGTAAATTGAACAAATGTGATAGAATTTCGCTGCATTCTTATATTAACCAAAATATAAAATGATCTAATCGGGTCTCTGATTGCCCTATCATGGAAGTTTAATAGTGCATTTTACTCGCCATTCCACGCGCTTTAAGATGCCGCCTAGCCCAGTACGCTATCCGAAATAGGAGCGACGTAAATTGAACAATGTTATAGAATTTTGCTGAATTCTTTATTTAACCATAATATAAAATGATCTAATCGGGTCTCTGATTGCCCTCTCATAGAAGTTTAGTAGTGCATTTTACTCGCCCTTCCACGCGCTTCAAGATGCCGGCTAGCCCAGTACCCTATCTGAAATAGGAGCGACGTATGTTCAACAAATGTGATAGAATTTCCCAGAATTCTTATATTAACCTGAATGTAAAATGATCTAATCGGGTCTCGGATTGCCCTATCATAGAAGTTTAATAGTGCATTTTACTCGCCATTCCAGGCGCTTTAAGATGCCGCCTAGCCCAGTACGCTATCTGAAATAGGAGCGACGTAAGTTAAACAAATGGGATAGAATTACGCTGAATTCTTATATTAACCGTTATATAAAATGATCTAATCGGGTCTCTGTTTGCCCTACCCTAGAAGTTTAATAGTGCATTTTACTCGCCATTTCATGCGCTTTGAGATGGCGCTTAGCCCAATACGCTATCTGAAATAGTAGCGACGTAAATTGAGCAAATGTGATAGAATTTGGCTGAATTCTTAAATTAACCATAATATAAAATGATCTAATCGGGTCTCTGTTTGCCTTACCCTAGAAGTTTAATAGTGCATTTTACTCGCCATTTCATGCGATTTGAGATGACGCTTAGCCCAATACGCTATCTGAAATAGGAGCGACGTAAATTGAACAAATGTGATAGAATTTCCCTGAAATCTTATATTAAACAAAATATAAAATGATCTAAACGGGACTCTGATTGCCCTATCATAGAAGTTTAGTAGTGCATTTTACTCGCCATTCCACGCGCTTTAAGATGCCGCCTAGCCCAGTACGCTATCTGAAATAGGAGCGACGTAAGTTGAACAAATGTGATAGAATTACGCTGCATTCTTAAATTAACCATAATATAAAATCATCTTATCGGGTCTCTGTTTGCCCTACCCTAGAAGTTTAATAGTGCATTTTACTCGCCATTTCTTGCGCTTTAAGATGCCGCCGAGCCCAGTACGCTATCTGAAGTAGGAGCGACGTAAGTTGAACAAACGTGATAGAATTACGCTGAATTCTTATATTAACCGTAATATAAAATGATCTAATCGGTTCTCTGTTCGCCCTACCCTAGAAGTTTAATAGTGCCTTTCACTCGTCATTTCATGCGCTTTAAGATGCCGCTTAGCCCAATACGCTATCTGAAATAGGAGCGACGTAAATAGAACAGTTGTGATAGAATTTCGCTGAATTCTTATATTAACCAAAATACAAAATGATCTAATCGGGTCTCAGATTGCCCTATCATAGAAGTTTAATAGTGCATTTTACTCGCCAATCCACGCGCTTTAAGATTCCGCCTAGCCCAGTACGCTATCTGAAATAGGAGCGACGTAAGTTGAACAAATGGGATAGAATTACGCTGAATTCTTATATTAACCGTAATATAATATGATCTAATCGGGTCTCGGATTGCCCTATCATAGAAGTTTAATAGTGCATTTTACTCGCCATTCCAGGCGCTTTAAGATGCCGCCTAGCCCAGTACGCTATCTGAAATAGGAGCGACGTAAGTTAAACAAATGGGATAGAATTACGCTGAATTCTTATATTAACCGTTATATAAAATGATCTATTCGGGTCTCTGTTTGCCTTACCCTAGAAGTTTAATTGTGCATTTTCCTCGGCATTTCATGCGCTTTGAGATGCCGCTTAGCCCAATACGCTATCTGAAATTGGAGCGACGTAAATTGAACAAATGTGATAGAACTTCCCTGAAATCTTATACTAAACAAAATATAAAGTGATCTAAACGGGACTCTGATTGCCCTATCATAGAAGTTTAGTAGTGCATTTTACTCGCCCTTCCACGCGCTTTAAGATGCCGCCTAGCCCAGTACACTATCTGAAATAGGAGCGACGTAAATTGAAGAACGTGATAGAATTTCCCTGAATTCTGATATTAACCTTAATGTAAAATGATCTAATCGGTTCTCTGTTCGCCCTACCCTAGAAGTTTAATAGTGCCTTCCACTCGTCATTTCATGCGCTTTGAGATGCCGCTTAGCCCAATACGCTATCTGAAATAGGAGCAACATAAATTGAACAAATGTGATAGAATTTGGCTGAATTATTAAATTAACCATAATATAAAATGATCTAATTGTGTCTCTGTTTGCCCTACCCTAGAAGATTAATAGTGCATTTTACTCGCCATTTCTTGCGCTTTGACATGCCGCTTAGCCCAATACGCTATATGAAATATCAGCGACGTAACTTGAACAAATGTGATAGAATTACGCTGAATTCTTAAATTAACCATAATATAAAATGATCTAATCGGGTTTCTGATTGCCCTATCATAGAAGTTTAATAGTGCATTTTACTCGCCATTCCACGCGCTTTATGTTGCCGCCTAGCCCAGTACGCTATCTGAAATAGGAGCGACGAAAATTGAACAAATGTGATAGAATTTCGCTGAACTCTTATATTAACCAAAATATAAAATGATCTAATCAGGTCTCTGTTTGCCCTACCCTAGAAGTTTAATAGTGCATTTTACTCGCCATTTCTTGCGCTTTGACATGCCGCTTAGCCCAATACGCTATATGAAATATCAGCGACGTAACTTGAACAAATGTGATAGAATTACGCTGAATTCTTAAATTAACCATAATATAAAATGATCTAACCGGGTCTCTGATTGCCCTACCCTAGAAGTTTAATAGTGCATTTTACTTGCCATTTCATGCGCTTTGAGACGCCGCTTGGCCCAATACGCTATCTGAAATAGGAGCGACGTAAATTAAACAAATGTGATAGAATTTCGCTGAATTGATAAATTAACCATAATATAAAATGATCTAATCGGGTCTCTGTTTGCCCTACCCTAGAAGTTTAATAGTGCATTTTACTCGCCATTCCACGCGCTTTAAGATGCCGCCTAGCCCAGTACGCTATCTGAAATAGGAGCGACGTAAATTGAACAAATGTGATAGAATTTTGCCGAATTCTTAAATTAACCATAATATAAAATGATGTAATCGGGTCTCTGTTCGCCCTACCCAAGAAGTTTAATAGTGCATTTTACTCGGCATTTCTCGCGCTTTGAGAAGCCGCTTAGCCCAATACGCTATCTGAAATAGGAGAGACGTAAATTGAAAAACGTGATAGAATTTCCCTGAATTCTTATATTAACCTTAATGTAAAATGATCTAATCGGTTCTCTGTTCGCCCTACCCTAGAAGTTTAATAGTGCCTTCCACTCGCCATTTCATGCGCTTTGAGATGCCGCTTAGCCCAATACGCTATCTGAAATAGGAGCGACGTAAATTGAACAATTGTGATAGAATTTCGCTGAATTCTTATATTAACCGTATTATAAAATGATCTAATCGGGTCTCTGTTTGCCTTACCCTAGAAGATTAAAAGTGCATTTTACTCGCCACTTCATGCGCTTTGAGATGCCGCTTAGCCCAATATGCTATCTGAAATAGGAGCGACGTAAATTGAACAATTGTGATAGAATTTCGCTGAATTCTTATATTAACCAAAATATAAAATGATCTAGTCGGGTCTCTGATTGCCCTATCATAGATGTTTAATAGTGCATTTCACTCGTCATTTCATGCGCTTTGAGATGCCGCCTAGCCCAGTATGCTATTTGAAATAGGAGCGACGTAAGTTGAACAAATGTGATAGAATTAGGCTCAATTATTATATTAACCGTAATATAAAATTATCTAATCGGGTCTCTGTTTGCCCTACCCTAGAAGTTTAATAGTGCACTTTGCTCGCCATTTCATGCGCTTTGAGATGGCGCTTAGCCCAATACGCTATCTGAAATAGGAGCGATGTAAATTGAACAAATGTGATAGAATTTTGCTGAATTCTTAAATTAACCATAATATACTATGATCTAATCGGGTCTCTGTTTGCCCTACCCTATAAGTTTCGCAGTGTATTTTACTCGCCCTTCCACGCGCTTTAAGATGCCGCTTAGCCCAGTACGCTATCTGAAATAGGAGCGACGTAAGTTGAACAAATGTGATAGAATTACGCTGAATTCTTATATTAACCGTAATATAAAATGATCTAGTCGGGTCTCTGTTTGCCCTACCCTAGAAGTTTAACAGTGCATTTTACTCGCCATTTCATGCGGTTTGAGATGCCGCTTACCCCAATACGCTATCTGAAATAGGAGCGACGTAAATTGAAAAACGTGATAGAATTTCCCTGAATTCTTATATTAACCTTAATGTAAAATGATCTAATCGGGTCTCTGTTTGCCTTACCCTAGAAGATTAAAAGTGCATTTTACTCGCCACTTCATGCGCTTTGAGATGCCGCTTAGCCCAATACGCTATCTGAAATAGGAGCGACGTAAATTGAACAATCGTGATAGAATTTCGCTGAATTCTTATATTAACCAAAATATAAAATGATCTAGTTGGGTCTCTGATTGCCCTATCATAGAAGTGTAATAGTGCATTTTGCTCGCCATTCCACGCGCTTTAAGATGCCGCCTAGCCCAGTACGCTATCTGAAATTGGAGCGACGTAAATTGAACAAATGTGACAGAATTTTGCTGACATCTTAAATTAACCATAATATAAAATGATCTAATCGGGTCTCTGTTTGCCCTACCCTACAAGTTTAGCAGTGCATTTTGCTCGCCATTTCATGCGCTTTGAGATTGCGCTTAGCCCAATAAGCTATCTGAAATAGGAGCGACGTAAATTGAACAAATGTGATAGAATTTGGCTGAATTCTTAAATTAACCATAATATAAAATGATCTAATCGGGTCTCTGTTTGCCCTACCCTAGAAGTTTAATAGTGCATTTTACTCGCCATTTCATGCGCTTTGAGATGGCGCTTAGCCCAATACGCTATCTGAAATAGTAGCGACGTAAATTGAACAAATGTGATAGAATTTTGCCGAATTCTTAAATTAACCATAATATAAAATGATGTAATCGGGTCTCTGTTCGCCCAACCCAAGAAGTTTAATAGTGCATTTTACTCGGCATTTCTTGCGCTTTGTGAAGCCGCTTAGCCCAATACGCTATCTGAAATAGGAGCGACGTAAATTGAAAAACGTGATAGAATTTCCCTGAATGCTTATATTAACCTTAATGTAAAATGATCTAATCGGTTCTCTGTTCGCCCTACCCTAGAAGTTTAATAGTGCCTTCCACTCGTCATTTCATGCGCTTTGGGATGCCGCTTAGCCAAATACGCTATCTGAAATAGGAGCGACGTAAATTGAACAAATGTGATAGAACTTCCCTGAAATCTTATATTAAACAAAATATAAAGTGATCTAAACGGGACTCTGATTGCCCTATCATAGAAGTTTAGTAGTGCATTTTACTCGCCCTTCCACGCGCTTTAAGATGCCGCCTAGCCCAGTACACTATCTGAAATAGGAGCGACGTATGTTGAACAAATGTGATAGAATTACGCTGAATTCTTATATTAACTGTAATATAAAATGATCTAATCGGGTCTCTGCTTGCCTTACCCTAGAAGTTTAATAGTGCATTTTACTCGCCATTTCATGCGCTTTGAGATGCCGCTTAGCCGAATAAGCTATCTGAAATAGGAGCGACGTAAATTGAACAAATGTGATAGAATTTTTCTGAATTCTTAAATTAACCATAATATGAAATGATCTAATCGGGTCTCTGTTTGCCCTACCCTACAAGTTTAACAGTGCATTTTACTCGCCATTTCATGCGCTTTGAGATGCCGCTTAGCACAATACGCTATCTGCAATAGGAGCGACGTAAATTGAACAAATGTGATAGAATTTCGCTGCATTCTTATATTAACCAAAATATAAAATGATCTAATCGGGTCTCTGATTGCCCTATCATAGAAGTTTAATAGTGCATTTTACTCGCCATTCCACGCGCTTTATGTTGCCGCCTAGCCCAGTACGCTATCTGAAATAGGAGCGACGTAAATTGAACAAATGTGATAGAATTTCGCTGAACTCTTATATTAAACAAAATATAAAATGATCTAATCAGGTCTCTGTTTGCCCTACCCTAGAAGTTTAATAGTGCATTTTATTCGTCATTTCATGCGCTTTAAGATGCCGCTTAGCCCAATACGCTATCTGAAATAGGAGCGACGTAAATTGAACAAATGTGATAGAATTTTGCTGAATTCTTAAATTAACCATAATATAAAATGATCTAATCGGGTCTCTGTTTGCCCTACCCTAGAAGTTTAATAGTGCATTTCACTCGTCATTTCATGCGCTTTGCGATGCCGCTTAGCCCAATAAGCTATCTGAAATAGGAGCGCCGTAAATTGAACAAATGTGATAGAATTTCGCTGCATTCTTATATTAACCAAAATAAAAAATGATCTAATCGGGTCTCTGATTGCCCTATCATAGAAGTTTAATAGTGCATTTTACTCGCCATTCCACGCGCTTTAAGATGCCGCCTAGCCCAGTACACTATCTGAAATAGGAGCGACGTAAATTGAACAATGTGATAGAATTTTGCTGAATTCTTTAATTAACCATAATATAAAATGATCTAATCGGGTCTCTGATTGCCCTCTCATAGAAGTTTAGTAGTGCATTTTACTCGCCCTTCCACGCGCTTCAAGATGCCGGCTAGCCCAGTACCCTATCTGAAATAGGAGCGACGTATGTTCAACAAATGTGATAGAATTTCCCAGAATTCTTATATTAACCTGAATGTAAAATGATCTAATCGGGTCTCGGATTGCCCTATCATAGAAGTTTAATAGTGCATTTTACTCGCCATTCCAGGCGCTTTAAGATGCCGCCTAGCCCAGTACGCTATCTGAAATAGGAGCGACGTAAGTTAAACAAATGGGATAGAATTACGCTGAATTCTTATATTAACCGTTATATAAAATGATCTAATCGGGTCTCTGTTTGCCTTACCCTAGAAGTTTAATTGTACATTTTCCTCGGCATTTCATGCGCTTTGAGATGCCGCTTAGCCCAATACGCTATCTGAAATTGGAGCGACGTAAATTGAACAAATGTGATAGAATTTGGCTGAATTCTTAAATTAACCATAATATAAAATGATCTAACCGGGTCTCTGTTTGCCCTACCCTAGAAGTTTAATAGTGCATTTTACTCGCCATTTCATGCGCTTTGAGATGGCGCTTAGCCCAATACGCTATCAGAAATATGAGCGACGTGAATGGAACAAATGTGATAGAATTTCCCTGAATTCTTATATTAACCTTAATGTAAAATAGTCTAATCGGGTCTTTGTTCGTCCAACCATAGAAGTTTAATAGTGCATTTCACTCGTCATTTCATGCGCTTTGAGATGCCGCTTAGCCCAATACGCTATCTGAAATAGGAGCAACATAAATTGAACAAATATGATAGAATTTCGCTGAATTCTTATATTAACCAAAATATAAAATGATCTAATCGGGTCTCTGATTGCCCTATCATAGAAGTTTAGTAGTGCATTTTACACGCCCTTCCACGCGCTTTAAGATGCCGCCTAGCCCAGTACGCTATCTGAAATTGGAGCGACGTAAATTGAACAAATGTGACAGAATTTTGCTGACATCTTAAATTAACCATAATATAAAATGATCTAATCGGGTCTCTGTTTGCCCTACCCTACAAGTTTAGCAGTGCATTTTACTCGCCATTTCATGCGCTTTGAGATGACGCTTCGCCCAATACGCTATCTGAAATAGGAGCGACGTCAATTGAACAAATGTGATAGAATTTGGCTGAATTATTAAATTAACCATAATATAAATTTATCTAATCGTGTCTCTGTTTGCCCTACCCTAGAAGTTTAATAGTGCATTTTACTCGCCATTTCTTGCGCTTTGACATGCCGCTTAGCCCAATACGCTATATGAAATATCAGCGACGTAACTTGAACAAATGTGATAGAATTACGCTGAATTCTTAAATTAACCATAATATAAAATGATCTAACCGGGTCTCTGATTGCCCTACCCTACAAGTTTAGCAGTGCATTTTACTCGCCATTTCATGCGCTTTGAGATGACGCTTCGCCCAATACGCTATCTGAAATAGGAGCGACGTCAATTGAACAAATGTGATAGAATTACGCTGAATTCTTAAATTAACCATAATATAAAATGATCTAACCAGGTCTCTGATTGCCCTACCCCAGAAGTTTAATAGTGCATTTTATTCGTCATTTCATGTGCTTTAAGATGCCGCTTAGCCCAATACGCTATCTGAAATAGGAGCGACGTAAATTGAACAAATGTGATAGAATTTTGCTGAATTCTTAAATTAACCATAATATAAAATGATCTAATCGGGTCTCTGTTTGCCCTACCCTACAAGTTTAATAGTGCATTTCACTCGGCATTTCATGCGCTTTGCGATGCCGCTTAGCCCAATAAGCTATCTGAAATAGGAGCGCCGTAAATTGAACAAATGTGATAGAATTTCGCTGCATTCTTATATTAACCAAAATATAAAATGATCTAATCGGGTCTCTGATTGCCCTATCATAGAAGTTTAATAGTGCATTTTACTCGCCATTCCACGCGCTTCAAGATGCCGGCTAGCCCAGTACACTATCTGAAATAGGAGCGACGTATGTTCAACAAATGTGATAGAATTTCCCAGAATTCTTATATTAACCTGAATGTAAAATGATCTAATCGGGTCTCGGATTGCCCTATCATAGAAGTTTAATAGTGCATTTTACTCGCCATTCCAGGCGCTTTAAGATGCCGCCTAGCCCAGTACGCTATCTGAAATAGGAGCGACGTAAGTTAAACAAATGGGATAGAATTACGCTGAATTCTTATATTAACCGTTATATAAAATGATCTAATCGGGTCTCTGTTTGCGTTACCCTAGAAGTTTAATTGTGCATTTTCCTCGGCATTTCATGCGCTTTGAGATGCCGCTTAGCCCAATACGCTATCTGAAATGGGAGCGACGTAAATTGAACAAATGTGATAGAATTTGGCTGAATTCTTAAATTAACCATAATATAAAATGATCTAATCGGGTCTCTGTTTGCCCTACCCTAGAAGTTTAATAGTGCATTTTACTCGCCATTTCATGCGCTTTGAGATGGCGCTTAGCCCAATACGCTATCAGAAATATGAGCGACGCGAATGGAACAAATGTGATAGAATTTCCCTGAATTCTTATATTAACCTTAATGTAAAATAGTCTAATCGGGTCTTTGTTCGCCCAACCATAGAAGTTTAATAGTGCATTTCACTCGTCATTTCATGCGCTTTGAGATGCCGCTTAGCCCAATACGCTATCTGAAATAGGAGCAACATAAATTGAACAAATGTGATAGAATTTCGCTGAATTCTTATATTAACCAAAATATAAAATGATCTAATCGGGTCTCTGATTGCCCTATCATAGAAGTTTAGTAGTGCATTTTACTCGCCATTTCATGCGCTTTGAGATGGCGCTTAGCCCAATACGCTATCTGAAATAGTAGCGACGTAAATTGAGCAAATGTGATAGAATTTGGCTGAATTCTTAAATTAACCATAATATAAAATGATCTAATCGGGTCTCTGTTTGCCTTACCCTAGAAGTTTAATAGTGCATTTTACTCGCCATTTCATGCGATTTGAGATGACGCTTAGCCCAATACGCTATCTGAAATAGGAGCGACGTAAATTGAACAAATGTGATAGAATTTCCCTGAAATCTTATATTAAACAAAATATAAAATGATCTAAACGGGACTCTGATTGCCCTATCATAGAAGTTTAGTAGTGCATTTTACTCGCCATTCCACGCGCTTTAAGATGCCGCCTAGCCCAGTACGCTATCTGAAATAGGAGCGACGTAAGTTGAACAAATGTGATAGAATTACGCTGCATTCTTAAATTAACCATAATATAAAATCATCTTATCGGGTCTCTGTTTGCCCTACCCTAGAAGTTTAATAGTGCATTTTACTCGCCATTTCTTGCGCTTTAAGATGCCGCCGAGCCCAGTACGCTATCTGAAGTAGGAGCGACGTAAGTTGAACAAATGTGATAGAATTACGCTGAATTCTTATATTAACCGTAATATAAAATGATCTAATCGGTTCTCTGTTCGCCCTACCCTAGAAGTTTAATAGTGCCTTTCACTCGTCATTTCATGCGCTTTAAGATGCCGCTTAGCCCAATACGCTATCTGAAATAGGAGCGACGTAAATAGAACAGTTGTGATAGAATTTCGCTGAATTCTTATATTAACCAAAATACAAAATGATCTAATCGGGTCTCAGATTGCCCTATCATAGAAGTTTAATAGTGCATTTTACTCGCCAATCCACGCGCTTTAAGATTCCGCCTAGCCCAGTACGCTATCTGAAATAGGAGCGACGTAAGTTGAACAAATGTGATAGAATTACGCTGAATTCTTATATTAACCGTAATATAATATGATCTAATCGGGTCTCGGATTGCCCTATCATAGAAGTTTAATAGTGCATTTTACTCGCCATTCCAGGCGCTTTAAGATGCCGCCTAGCCCAGTACGCTATCTGAAATAGGAGCGACGTAAGTTAAACAAATGGGATAGAATTACGCTGAATTCTTATATTAACCGTTATATAAAATGATCTATTCGGGTCTCTGTTTGCCTTACCCTAGAAGTTTAATTGTGCATTTTCCTCGGCATTTCATGCGCTTTGAGATGCCGCTTAGCCCAATACGCTATCTGAAATTGGAGCGACGTAAATTGAACAAATGTGATAGAACTTCCCTGAAATCTTATATTAAACAAAATATAAAGTGATCTAAACGGGACTCTGATTGCCCTATCATAGAAGTTTAGTAGTGCATTTTACTCGCCCTTCCACGCGCTTTAAGATGCCGCCTAGCCCAGTACACTATCTGAAATAGGAGCGACGTAAATTGAAAAACCTGATAGAATTTCCCTGAATTCTGATATTAACCTTAATGTAAAATGATCTAATCGGTTCTCTGTTCGCCCTACCCTAGAAGTTTAATAGTGCCTTCCACTCGTCCTTTCATGCGCTTTGAGATGCCGCTTAGCCCAATACGCTATCTGAAATAGGAGCAACATAAATTGAACAAATGTGATAGAATTTGGCTGAATTATTAAATTAACCATAATATAAAATGATCTAATTGTGTCTCTGTTTGCCCTACCCTAGAAGATTAATAGTGCATTTTACTCGCCATTTCTTGCGCTTTGACATGCCGCTTAGCCCAATACGCTATATGAAATATCAGCGACGTAACTTGAACAAATGTGATAGAATTACGCTGAATTCTTAAATTAACCATAATATAAAATGATCTAATCGGGTTTCTGATTGCCCTATCATAGAAGTTTAATAGTGCATTTTACTCGCCATTCCACGCGCTTTATGTTGCCGCCTAGCCCAGTACGCAATCTGAAATAGGAGCGACGAAAATTGAACAAATGTGATAGAATTTCGCTGAACTCTTATATTAACCAAAATATAAAATGATCTAATCAGGTCTCTGTTTGCCCTACCCTAGAAGTTTAATAGTGCATTTTACTCGCCATTTCTTGCGCTTTGACATGCCGCTTAGCCCAATACGCTATATGAAATATCAGCGACGTAACTTGAACAAATGTGATAGAATTACGCTGAATTCTTAAATTAACCATAATATAAAATGATCTAACCGGGTCTCTGATTGCCCTACCCTAGAAGTTTAATAGTGCATTTTACTTGCCATTTCATGCGCTTTGAGACGCCGCTTGGCCCAATACGCTATCTGAAATAGGAGCGACGTAAATTAAACAAATGTGATAGAATTTCGCTGAATTGATAAATTAACCATAATATAAAATGATCTAATCGGGTCTCTGTTTGCCCTACCCTAGAAGTTTAATAGTGCATTTTACTCGCCATTCCACGCGCTTTAAGATGCCGCCTAGCCCAGTACGCTATCTGAAATAGGAGCGACGTAAATTGAACAAATGTGATAGAATTTTGCCGAATTCTTAAATTAACCATAATATAAAATGATGTAATCGGGTCTCTGTTCGCCCTACCCAAGAAGTTTAATAGTGCATTTTACTCGGCATTTCTCGCGCTTTGAGAAGCCGCTTAGCCCAATACGCTATCTGAAATAGGAGAGACGTAAATTCAAAAACGTGATAGAATTTCCCTGAATTCTTATATTAACCTTAATGTAAAATGATCTAATCGGTTCTCTGTTCGCCCTACCCTAGAAGTTTAATAGTGCCTTCCACTCGCCATTTCATGCGCTTTGAGATGCCGCTTAGCCCAATACGCTATCTGAAATAGGAGCGACGTAAATTGAACAATTGTGATAGAATTTCGCTGAATTCTTATATTAACCGTATTATAAAATGATCTAATCGGGTCTCTGTTTGCCTTACCCTAGAAGATTAAAAGTGCATTTTACTCGCCACTTCATGCGCTTTGAGATGCCGCTTAGCCCAATATGCTATCTGAAATAGGAGCGACGTAAATTGAACAATTGTGATAGAATTTCGCTGAATTCTTATATTAACCAAAATATAAAATGATCTAGTCGGGTCTCTGATTGCCCTATCATAGATGTTTAATAGTGCATTTCACTCGTCATTTCATGCGCTTTGAGATGCCGCCTAGCCCAGTATGCTATTTGAAATAGGAGCGACGTAAGTTGAACAAATGTGATAGAATTAGGCTCAATTATTATATTAACCGTAATATAAAATTATCTAATCGGGTCTCTGTTTGCCCTACCCTAGAAGTTTAATAGTGCACTTTGCTCGCCATTTCATGCGCTTTGAGATGGCGCTTAGCCCAATACGCTATCTGAAATAGGAGCGATGTAAATTGAACAAATGTGATAGAATTTTGCTGAATTCTTAAATTAACCATAATATACTATGATCTAATCGGGTCTCTGTTTGCCCTGCCCTATAAGTTTCGCAGTGTATTTTACTCGCCCTTCCACGCGCTTTAAGATGCCGCTTAGCCCAGTACGCTATCTGAAATAGGAGCGACGTAAGTTGAACAAATGTGATAGAATTACGCTGAATTCTTATATTAACCGTAATATAAAATGATCTAGTCGGGTCTCTGTTTGCCCTACCCTAGAAGTTTAACAGTGCATTTTACTCGCCATTTCATGCGGTTTGAGATGCCGCTTACCCCAATACGCTATCTGAAATAGGAGCGACGTAAATTGAAAAACGTGATAGAATTTCCCTGAATTCTTATATTAACCTTAATGTAAAATGATCTAATCGGGTCTCTGTTTGCCTTACCCTAGAAGATTAAAAGTGCATTTTACTCGCCACTTCATGCGCTTTGAGATGCCGCTTAGCCCAATACGCTATCTGAAATAGGAGCGACGTAAATTGAACAATCGTGATAGAATTTCGCTGAATTCTTATATTAACCAAAATATAAAATGATCTAGTTGGGTCTCTGATTGCCCTATCATAGAAGTGTAATAGTGCATTTTGCTCGCCATTCCACGCGCTTTAAGATGCCGCCTAGCCCAGTACGCTATCTGAAATTGGAGCGACGTAAATTGAACAAATGTGACAGAATTTTGCTGACATCTTAAATTAACCATAATATAAAATGATCTAATCGGGTCTCTGTTTGCCCTACCCTACAAGTTTAGCAGTGCATTTTGCTCGCCATTTCATGCGCTTTGAGATTGCGCTTAGCCCAATAAGCTATCTGAAATAGGAGCGACGTAAATTGAACAAATGTGATAGAATTTGGCTGAATTCTTAAATTAACCATAATATAAAATGATCTAATCGGGTCTCTGTTTGCCCTACCCTAGAAGTTTAATAGTGCATTTTACTCGCCATTTCATGCGCTTTGAGATGGCGCTTAGCCCAATACGCTATCTGAAATAGTAGCGACGTAAATTGAACAAATGTGATAGAATTTTGCCGAATTCTTAAATTAACCATAATATAAAATGATGTAATCGGGTCTCTGTTCGCCCAACCCAAGAAGTTTAATAGTGCATTTTACTCGGCATTTCTTGCGCTTTGTGAAGCCGCTTAGCCCAATACGCTATCTGAAATAGGAGCGACGTAAATTGAAAAACGTGATAGAATTTCCCTGAATGCTTATATTAACCTTAATGTAAAATGATCTAATCGGTTCTCTGTTCGCCCTACCCTAGAAGTTTAATAGTGCCTTCCACTCGTCATTTCATGCGCTTTGGGATGCCGCTTAGCCAAATACGCTATCTGAAATAGGAGCGACGTAAATTGAACAAATGTGATAGAACTTCCCTGAAATCTTATATTAAACAAAATATAAAGTGATCTAAACGGGACACTGATTGCCCTATCATAGAAGTTTAGTAGTGCATTTTACTCGCCCTTCCACGCGCTTTAAGATGCCGCCTAGCCCAGTACACTATCTGAAATAGGAGCGACGTATGTTGAACAAATGTGATAGAATTACGCTGAATTCTTATATTAACTGTAATATAAAATGATCTAATCGGGTCTCTGCTTGCCTTACCCTAGAAGTTTAATAGTGCATTTTACTCGCCATTTCATGCGCTTTGAGATGCCGCTTAGCCGAATAAGCTATCTGAAATAGGAGCGACGTAAATTGAACAAATGTGATAGAATTTTTCTGAATTCTTAAATTAACCATAATATGAAATGATCTAATCGGGTCTCTGTTTGCCCTACCCTACAAGTTTAACAGTGCATTTTACTCGCCATTTCATGCGCTTTGAGATGCCGCTTAGCACAATACGCTATCTGCAATAGGAGCGACGTAAATTGAACAAATGTGATAGAATTTCGCTGCATTCTTATATTAACCAAAATATAAAATGATCTAATCGGGTCTCTGATTGCCCTATCATAGAAGTTTAATAGTGCATTTTACTCGCCATTCCACGCGCTTTATGTTGCCGCCTAGCCCAGTACGCTATCTGAAATAGGAGCGACGTAAATTGAACAAATGTGATAGAATTTCGCTGAACTCTTATATTAAACAAAATATAAAATGATCTAATCAGGTCTCTGTTTGCCCTACCCTAGAAGTTTAATAGTGCATTTTATTCGTCATTTCATGCGCTTTAAGATGCCGCTTAGCCCAATACGCTATCTGAAATAGGAGCGACGTAAATTGAACAAATGTGATAGAATTTTGCTGAATTCTTAAATTAACCATAATATAAAATGATCTAATCGGGTCTCTGTTTGCCCTACCCTAGAAGTTTAATAGTGCATTTCACTCGTCATTTCATGCGCTTTGCGATGCCGCTTAGCCCAATAAGCTATCTGAAATAGGAGCGCCGTAAATTGAACAAATGTGATAGAATTTCGCTGCATTCTTATATTAACCAAAATATAAAATGATCTAATCGGGTCTCTGATTGCCCTATCATAGAAGTTTAATAGTGCATTTTACTCGCCATTCCACGCGCTTTAAGATGCCGCCTAGCCCAGTACACTATCCGAAATAGGAGCGACGTAAATTGAACAATGTGATAGAATTTTGCTGAATTCTTTAATTAACCATAATATAAAATGATCTAATCGGGTCTCTGATTGCCCTCTCATAGAAGTTTAGTAGTGCATTTTACTCGCCCTTCCACGCGCTTCAAGATGCCGGCTAGCCCAGTACACTATCTGAAATAGGAGCGACGTATGTTCAACAAATGTGATAGAATTTCCCAGAATTCTTATATTAACCTGAATGTAAAATGATCTAATCGGGTCTCGGATTGCCCTATCATAGAAGTTTAATAGTGCATTTTACTCGCCATTCCAGGCGCTTTAAGATGCCGCCTAGCCCAGTACGCTATCTGAAATAGGAGCGACGTAAGTTAAACAAATGGGATAGAATTACGCTGAATTCTTATATTAACCGTTATATAAAATGATCTAATCGGGTCTCTGTTTGCCTTACCCTAGAAGTTTAATTGTACATTTTCCTCGGCATTTCATGCGCTTTGAGATGCCGCTTAGCCCAATACGCTATCTGAAATTGGAGCGACGTAAATTGAACAAATGTGATAGAATTTGGCTGAATTCTTAAATTAACCATAATATAAAATGATCTAACCGGGTCTCTGTTTGCCCTACCCTAGAAGTTTAATAGTGCATTTTACTCGCCATTTCATGCGCTTTGAGATGGCGCTTAGCCCAATACGCTATCAGAAATATGAGCGACGTGAATGGAACAAATGTGATAGAATTTCCCTGAATTCTTATATTAACCTTAATGTAAAATAGTCTAATCGGGTCTTTGTTCGTCCAACCATAGAAGTTTAATAGTGCATTTCACTCGTCATTTCATGCGCTTTGAGATGCCGCTTAGCCCAATACGCTATCTGAAATAGGAGCAACATAAATTGAACAAATATGATAGAATTTCGCTGAATTCTTATATTAACCAAAATATAAAATGATCTAATCGGGTCTCTGATTGCCCTATCATAGAAGTTTAGTAGTGCATTTTACACGCCCTTCCACGCGCTTTAAGATGCCGCCTAGCCCAGTACGCTATCTGAAATTGGAGCGACGTAAATTGAACAAATGTGACAGAATTTTGCTGACATCTTAAATTAACCATAATATAAAATGATCTAATCGGGTCTCTGTTTGCCCTACCCTACAAGTTTAGCAGTGCATTTTACTCGCCATTTCATGCGCTTTGAGATGACGCTTCGCCCAATACGCTATCTGAAATAGGAGCGACGTCAATTGAACAAATGTGATAGAATTTGGCTGAATTATTAAATTAACCATAATATAAATTTATCTAATCGGGTCTCTGTTTGCCCTACCCTAGAAGTTTAATAGTGCATTTTACTCGCCATTTCTTGCGCTTTGACATGCCGCTTAGCCCAATACGCTATATGAAATATCAGCGACGTAACTTGAACAAATGTGATAGAATTACGCTGAATTCTTAAATTAACCATAATATAAAATGATCTAACCGGGTCTCTGATTGCCCTACCCTACAAGTTTAGCAGTGCATTTTACTCACCATTTCATGCGCTTTGAGATGACGCTTCGCCCAATACGCTATCTGAAATAGGAGCGACGTCAATTGAACAAATGTGATAGAATTACGCTGAATTCTTAAATTAACCATAATATAAAATGATCTAACCAGGTCTCTGATTGCCCTACCCCAGAAGTTTAATAGTGCATTTTATTCGTCATTTCATGTGCTTTAAGATGCCGCTTAGCCCAATACGCTATCTGAAATAGGAGCGACGTAAATTGAACAAATGTGATAGAATTTTGCTGAATTCTTAAATTAACCATAATATAAAATGATCTAATCGGGTCTCTGTTTGCCCTACCCTAGAAGTTTAATAGTGCATTTCACTCGTCATTTCATGCGCTTTGCGATGCCGCTTAGCCCAATAAGCTATCTGAAATAGGAGCGGCGTAAATTGAACAAATGTGATAGAATTTCGCTGCATTCTTATATTAACCAAAATATAAAATGATCTAATCGGGTCTCTGATTGCCCTATCATAGAAGTTTAATAGTGCATTTTACTCGCCATTCCACGCGCTTTAAGATGCCGCCTAGCCCAGTACGCTATCCGAAATAGGAGCGACGTAAATTGAACAATGTGATAGAATTTTGCTGAATTCTTTAATTAACCATAATATAAAATGATCTAATCGGGTCTCTGATTGCCCTATCATAGAAGTTTAGTAGTGCATTTTACTCGCCCTTCCACGCGCTTCAAGATGCCGGCTAGCTCAGTACACTAACTGAAATAGGAGCGACGTATGTTCAACAAATGTGATAGAATTTCCCAGAATTCTTATATTAACCTGAATGTAAAATGATCTAATCGGGTCTCGGATTGCCCTATCATAGAAGTTTAATAGTGCATTTTACTCGCCATTCCAGGCGCTTTAAGATGCCGCCTAGCCCAGTACGCTATCTGAAATAGGAGCGACGTAAGTTAAACAAATGGGATAGAATTACGCTGAATTCTTATATTAACCGTTGTATAAAATGATCTAATCGGGTCTCTGTTTGCCTTACCCTAGAAGTTTAATTGTGCATTTTCCTCGGCATTTCATGCGCTTTGAGATGCCGCTTAGCCCAATACGCTATCTGAAATTGGAGCGACGTAAATTGAACAAATGTGATAGAATTTGGCTGAATTCTTAAATTAACCATAATATAAAATGATCTAATCGGGTCTCTGTTTGCCCTACCCTAGAAGTTTAATAGTGCATTTTACTCGCCATTTCATGCGCTTTGAGATGGCGCTTAGCCCAATACGCTATCAGAAATATGAGCGACGCGAATGGAACAAATGTGATAGAATTTCCCTGAATTCTTATATTAACCTTAATGTAAAATAGTCTAATCGGGTCTTTGTTCGCCCAACCATGGAAGTTTAATAGTGCATTTCACTCGTCATTTCATGCGCTTTGAGATGCCGCTTAGCCCAATACGCTATCTGAAATAGGAGCAACATAAATTGAACAAATGTGATAGAATTTCGCTGAATTCTTATATTAACCAAAATATAAAATGATCTAATCGGGTCTCTGATTGCCCTATCATAGAAGTTTAGTAGTGCATTTTACACGCCCTTCCACGCGCTTTAAGATGCCGCCTAGCCCAGTACGCTATCTGAAATTGGAGCGACGTAAATTGAACAAATGTGACAGAATTTTGCTGACATCTTAAATTAACCATAATATAAAATGATCTAATCGGGTCTCTGTTTGCCCTACCCTACAAGTTTAGCAGTGCATTTTACTCGCCATTTCATGCGCTTTGAGATGACGCTTCGCCCAATACGCTATCTGAAATAGGAGCGACGTCAATTGAACAAATGTGATAGAATTACGCTGAATTCTTAAATTAACCATAATATAAAATGATCTAACCAGGTCTCTGATTGCCCTACCCTAGAAGTTTAATAGTGCATTTTACTTGCCATTTCATGCGCTTTGAGACGCCGCTTAGCTCAATACGCTATCTGAAATAGGAGCGACGTAAATTAAACAAATGTGATAGAATTTCGCTGAATTGATAAATTAACCATAATATAAAATGATCTAATCGGGTCTCTGTTTGCCCTACCCTAGGAGTTTAATAGTGCATTTTACTCGCCATTCCACGCGCTTTAAGATGCCGCCTAGCCCAGTACGCTATCTGAAATAGGAGCGACGGAACTTGAACAAATGTGATAGAATTTTGCCGAATTCTTAAATTAACCATAATATAAAATGATGTAATCGGGTCTCTGTTCGCCCAACCCAAGAAGTTTAATAGTGCATTTTACTCGGCATTTCTTGCGCTTTGAGAAGCCGCTTAGCCCAATACGCTATCTGAAATAGGAGCGACGTAAATTGAAAAACGTGATAGAATTTCCCTGAATGCTTATATTAACCTTAATGTAAAATGATCTAATCGGTTCTCTGTTCGCCCTACCCTAGAAGTTTAATAGTGCCTTCCACTCGTCATTTCATGCGCTTTGGGATGCCGCTTAGCCAAATACGCTATCTGAAATAGGAGCGACGTAAATTGAACAAATGTGATAGAACTTCCCTGAAATCTTATATTAAACAAAATATAAAGTGATCTAAACGGGACTCTGATTGCCCTATCATAGAAGTTTAGTAGTGCATTTTACTCGCCCTTCCACGCGCTTTAAGATGCCGCCTAGCCCAGTACACTATCTGAAATAGGAGCGACGTATGTTGAACAAATGTGATAGAATTACGCTGAATTCTTATATTAACTGTAATATAAAATGATCTAATCGGGTCTCTGCTTGCCTTACCCTAGAAGTTTAATAGTGCATTTTACTCGCCATTTCATGCGCTTTGAGATGCCGCTTAGCCGAATAAGCTATCTGAAATAGGAGCGACGTAAATTGAACAAATGTGATAGAATTTTTCTGAATTCTTAAATTTACCATAATATGAAATGATCTAATCGGGTCACTGTTTGCCCTACCCTACAAGTTTAACAGTGCATTTTACTCGCCATTTCATGCGCTTTGAGATGCCGCTTAGCCGAATAAGCTATCTGAAATAGGAGCGACGTAAATTGAACAAATGTGATAGAATTTTTCTGAATTCTTAAATTTACCATAATATGAAATGATCTAATCGGGTCACTGTTTGCCCTACCCTACAAGTTTAACAGTGCATTTTACTCGCCATTTCATGCGCTTTGAGATGCCGCTTAGCACAATACGCTATCTGCAATAGGAGCGACGTAAATTGAACAAATGTGATAGAATTTCGCTGCATTCTTATATTAACCAAAATATAAAATGATCTAATCGGGTCTCTGATTGCCCTATCATAGAAGTTTAATAGTGCATTTTACTCGCCATTCCACGCGCTTTATGTTGCCGCCTAGCCCAGTACGCTATCTGAAATAGGAGCGACGTAAATTGAACAAATGTGATAGAATTTCGCTGAACTCTTATATTAACCAAAATATAAAATGATCTAATCAGGTCTCTGTTTGCCCTACCCTAGAAGTTTAATAGTGCATTTTATTCGTCATTTCATGCGCTTTAAGATGCCGCTTAGCCCAATACGCTATCTGAAATAGGAGCGACGTAAATTGAACAAATGTGATAGAATTTTGCTGAATTCTTAAATTAACCATAATATAAAATGATCTAATCGGGTCTCTGTTTGCCCTACCCTAGAAGTTTAATAGTGCATTTCACTCGTCATTTCATGCGCTTTGCGATGCCGCTTAGCCCAATAAGCTATCTGAAATAGGAGCGCCGTAAATTGAACAAATGTGATAGAATTTCGCTGCATTCTTATATTAACCAAAATATAAAATGATCTAATCGGGTCTCTGATTGCCCTATCATAGAAGTTTAATAGTGCATTTTACTCGCCATTCCACGCGCTTTAAGATGCCGCCTAGCCCAGTACGCTATCCGAAATAGGAGCGACGTAAATTGAACAATGTGATAGAATTTTGCTGAATTCTTTAATTAACCATAATATAAAATGATCTAATCGGGTCTCTGATTGCCCTATCATAGAAGTTTAGTAGTGCATTTTACTCGCCCTTCCACGCGCTTCAAGATGCCGGCTAGCCCAGTACACTATCTGAAATTGGAGCGACGTATGTTCAACAAATGTGATAGAATTTCCCAGAATTCTTATATTAACCTGAATGTAAAATGATCTAATCGGGTCTCGGATTGCCCTATCATAGAAGTTTAATAGTGCATTTTACTCGCCATTCCAGGCGCTTTAAGATGCCGCCTAGCCCAGTACGCTATCTGAAATAGGAGCGACGTAAGTTAAACAAATGGGATAGAATTACGCTGAATTCTTATATTAACCGTTATATAAAATGATCTAATCGGGTCTCTGTTTGCCTTACCATAGAAGTTTAATTGTGCATTTTCCTCGGCATTTCATGCGCTTTGAGATGCCGCTTAGCCCAATACGCTATCTGAAATTGGAGCGACGTAAATTGAACAAATGTGATAGAATTTGGCTGAATTCTTAAATTAACCATAATATAAAATGATCTAATCGGGTCTCTGTTTGCCCTACCCTAGAAGTTTAATAGTGCATTTTACTCGCCATTTCATGCGCTTTGAGATGGCGCTTAGCCCAATACGCTATCAGAAATATGAGCGACGTGAATGGAACAAATGTGATAGAATTTCCCTGAATTCTTATATTAACCTTAATGTAAAATAGTCTAATCGGGTCTTTGTTCGCCCAACCATAGAAGTTTAATAGTGCATTTCACTCGTCATTTCATGCGCTTTGAGATGCCGCTTAGCCCAATACGCTATCTGAAATAGGAGCAACATAAATTGAACAAATGTGATAGAATTTCGCTGCATTCTTATATTAACCAAAATATAAAATGATCTAATCGGGTCTCTGATTGCCCTATCATAGAAGTTTAGTAGTGCATTTTACACGCCCTTCCACGCGCTTTAAGATGCCGTCTAGCCCAGTACGCTATCTGAAATTGGAGCGACGTAAATTGAACAAATGTGACAGAATTTTGCTGACATCTTAAATTAACCATAATATAAAATGATCTAATCGGGTCTCTGTTTGCCCTACCCTACAAGTTTAGCAGTGCATTTTACTCGCCATTTCATGCGCTTTGAGATGACGCTTCGCCCAATACGCTATCTGAAATAGGAGCGACGTCAATTGAACAAATGTGATAGAATTTGGCTGAATTATTAAATTAACCATAATATAAATTTATCTAATCGTGTCTCTGTTTGCCCTACCCTAGAAGTTTAATAGTGCATTTTACTCGCCACTTCTTGCGCTTTGACATGCCGCTTAGCCCAATACGCTATATGAAATATCAGCGACGTAACTTGAACAAATGTGATAGAATTACGCTGAATTCTTAAATTAACCATAATATAAAATGATCTAACCGGGTCTCTGATTGCCCTACCCTACAAGTTTAGCAGTGCATTTTACTCGCCATTTCATGCGCTTTGAGATGACGCTTCGCCCAATACGCTATCTGAAATAGGAGCGACGTCAATTGAGCAAATGTGATAGAATTACGCTGAATTCTTAAATTAACCATAATATAAAATGATCTAACCAGGTCTCAGATTGCCCTACCCTAGAAGTTTAATAGTGCATTTTACTTGCCATTTCATGCGCTTTGAGACGCCGCTTAGCTCAATACGCTATCTGAAATAGGAGCGACGTAAATTAAACAAATGTGATAGAATTTCGCTGAATTGATAAATTAACCATAATATAAAATGATCTAATCGGGTCTCTGTTTGCCCTACCCTAGGAGTTTAATAGTGCATTTTACTCGCCATTCCACGCGCTTTAAGATGCCGCCTAGCCCAGTACGCTATCTGAAATAGGAGCGACGGAACTTGAACAAATGTGATAGAATTTTGCCGAACTCTTAAATTAACCATAATATAAAATGATGTAATCGGGTCTCTGTTCGCCCAACCCAAGAAGTTTAATAGTGCATTTTACTCGGCATTTCTTGCGCTTTGAGAAGCCGCTTATCCCAATACGCTATCTGAAATAGGAGCGACGTAAATTGAAAAACGTGATAGAATTTCCCTGAATGCTTATATTAACCTTAATGTAAAATGATCTAATCGGTTCTCTGTTCGCCCTACCCTAGAAGTTTAGTAGTGCCTTCCACTCGTCATTTCATGCGCTTTGGGATGCCGCTTAGCCAAATACGCTATCTGAAATAGGAGCGACGTAAATTGAACAAATGTGATAGAACTTCCCTGAAATCTTATATTAAACAAAATATAAAGTGATCTAAACGGGACTCTGATTGTCCTATCATAGAAGTTTAGTAGTGCATTTTACTCGCCCTTCCACGCGCTTTAAGATGCCGCCTAGCCCAGTACACTATCTGAAATAGGAGCGACGTATGTTGAACAAATGTGATAGAATTACGCTGAATTCTTATATTAACTGTAATATAAAATGATCTAATCGGGTCTCTGCTTGCCTTACCCTAGAAGTTTAATAGTGCATTTTACTCGCCATTTCATGCGCTTTGAGATGCCGCTTAGCCGAATAAGCTATCTGAAATAGGAGCGACGTAAATTGAACAAATGTGATAGAATTTTGCTGAATTCTTAAATTAACCATAATATAAAATGATCTAATCGGGTCTCTGTTTGCCCTACCCTAGAAGTTTAATAGTGCATTTCACTCGTCATTTCATGCGCTTTGCGATGCCGCTTACCCCAATAAGCTATCTGAAATAGGAGCGCCGTAAATTGAACAAATGTGATAGAATTTCGCTGCATTCTTATATTAACCAAAATATAAAATGATCTAATCGGGTCTCTGATTGCCCTATCATAGAAGTTTAATAGTGCATTTTACTCGCCATTCCACGCGCTTTAAGATGCCGCCTAGCCCAGTACGCTATCCGAAATAGGAGCGACGTAAATTGAACAATGTGATAGAATTTTGCTGAATTCTTTAATTAACCATAATATAAAATGATCTAATCGGGTCTCTGATTGCCCTATCATAGAAGTTTAGTAGTGCATTTTACTCGCCCTTCCACGCGCTTCAAGATGCCGGCTAGCCCAGTACACTATCTGAAATAGGAGCGACGTATGTTCAACAAATGTGATAGAATTTCCCAGAATTCTTATATTAACCTGAATGTAAAATGATCTAATCGGGTCTCGGATTGCCCTATCATAGAAGTTTAATAGTGCATTTTACTCGCCATTCCAGGCGCTTTAAGATGCCGCCTAGCCCAGTACGCTATCTGAAATAGGAGCGACGTAAGTTAAACAAATGGGATAGAATTACGCTGAATTCTTATATTAACCGTTATATAAAATGATCTAATCGGGTCTCTGTTTGCCTTACCCTAGAAGTTTAATTGTGCATTTTCCTCTGCATTTCATGCGCTTTGAGATGCCGCTTAGCCCAATACGCTATCTGAAATTGGAGCGACGTAAATTGAACAAATGTGATAGAATTTGGCTGAATTCTTAAATTAACCATAATATAAAATGATCTAATCGGGTCTCTGTTTGCCCTACCCTAGAAGTTTAATAGTGCATTTTACTCGCCATTTCATGCGCTTTGAGATGGCGCTTAGCCCAATACGCTATCAGAAATATGAGCGACGTGAATGGAACAAATGTGATAGAATTTCCCTGAATTCTTATATTAACCTTAATGTAAAATAGTCTAATCGGGTCTTTGTTCGCCCAACCATAGAAGTTTAATAGTGCATTTCACTCGTCATTTCATGCGCTTTGAGATGCCGCATAGCCCAATACGCTATCTGAAATAGGAGCAACATAAATTGAACAAATGTGATAGAATTCCGCTGAATTCTTATATTAACCAAAATATAAAATGATCTAATCGGGTCTCTGATTGCCCTATCATAGAAGTTTAGTAGTGCATTTTACACGCCCTTCCACGCGCTTTAAGATGCCGCCTAGCCCAGTACGCTATCTGAAATTGGAGCGACGTAAATTGAACAAATGTGACAGAATTTTGCTGACATCTTAAATTAACCATAATATAAAATGATCTAATCGGGTCTCTGTTTGCCCTACCCTACAAGTTTAGCAGTGCATTTTACTCGCCATTTCATGCGATTTGAGATGCCGCTTAGCCCAATACGCTATCTGAAATAGGAGCGACGTAAATTGAAGAAATGTGATAGAATTTCCCTGAAATCTTATATTAAACAAAATATAAAATGATCTAAACGGGACTCTGATTGCCCTATCATAGAAGTTTAGTAGTGCATTTTACTCGCCATTCCACGCGCTTTAAGATGCCGCCTAGCCCAGTATGCTATCTGAAATAGGAGCGACGTAAGTTGAACAAATGTGATAGAAATACGCTGAATTCTTAAATTAACCATAATATAAAATCATCTTATCGGGTCTCTGTTTGCCCTACCCTAGAAGTTTAATAGTGCATTTTACTCGCCATTTCTTGCGCTTTAAGATGCCGCCGAGCCCAGTACGCTATCTGAAGTAGGAGCGACGTAAGTTGAACAAATGTGATAGAATTACGCTGAATTCTTATATTAACCGTAATATAAAATGATCTAATCGGTTCTCTGTTCGCCCTACCCTAGAAGTTTAATAGTGCCTTTCACTCGTCATTTCATGCGCTTTGAGATGCCGCTTAGCCCAATACGCTATCTGAAATAGGAGCGACGTAAATAGAACAGTTGTGATAGAATTTCGCTGAATTCTTATATTAACCAAAATACAAAATGATCTAATCGGGTCTCTGATTGCCCTATCATAGAAGTTTAATAGTGCATTTTACTCGCCAATCCACGCGCTTTAAGATTCCGCCTAGCCCAGTACGCTATCTGAAATAGGAGCGACGTAAATTGAACAAATGTGACAGAATTTGGCTGAATTCTTAAATTAACCATAATATAAAATGATCTAATGGGGTCTCTGTTTGCCCTACCCTAGAAGTTTGATAGTGCATTTTACTCGCCATTTCATGCGCTTTGAGATGGCGCTTAGCCCAATACGCTATCTGAAATAGGAGCGACGTAAATTGAACGAATGTGATAGAATTTCGCTGAATTCTTATATTAACCAAAACATAAAATGATCTAATCGGGTCTCTGATAGCCCTATCATAGAAGTTTAATAGTGCATTTTACTCGCCATTCCACGCGCTTTAAGATGCCGCCTAGCCCAGTACGCTATCTGAAATAGGAGCGACGTAAGTTGAACGAATGTGATAGAATTACGCTGAATTCTTATATTAACCGTAATATAAAATGATCTAATCGGGTCTCTGTTTGCCCTACCCTAGGAGTATAATAGTGCATTTCACTCGTCATTTCATGCGCTTTGAGATGCCTCTTAGCCCAATAAGCTATCTGAAATAGGAGCGACGTAAATTGAACAAATGTGATAGAATTTTTCTGAATTCTTAAATAAACCATAATATGAAATGATCTAATCGGGTCTCTGTTCGCCCTACCCAAGAAGTTTAATAGTGCATTTTACTCGGCATTTCTCGCGCTTTGAGAAGCCGCTTAGCCCAATACGCTATCTGAAATAGGAGCGACGTAAATTGAAAAACGTGATAGAATTTCCCTGAATTCTTATATTAACCTTAATGTAAAATGATCTAATCGGTTCTCTGTTCGCCCTACCCTAGAAGTTTAATAGTGCCTTCCACTCGCCATTTCATGCGCTTTGAGATGCCGTTTAGCCCAATACGCTATCTGAAATAGGAGCGACGTAAATTGAACAATTGTGATAGAATTTCGCTGAATTCTTATATTAACCGTAATATAAAATGATCAAATCGGGTCCATGTTTGCCTTATCCTAGAAGTTTAATAGAGCATTTTACTCGCCATTTCATGCGCATTGAGATGCCGCTTAGCCCAATACGCTATCTGAAATAGGAGCGACGTAAATTGAACAAATATGATAGAGTTTCGCTGGATTCTTAAATTAACCATAATATAAAATGATCTTATCGGGTCTCTGTTTGCCCTACCCTAGAAGTTTAATAGTGCATTTTACTCGCCATTTCTTGCGCTTTGTGATGCCGCTTAGCCCAATACGCTATCTGAAATATCAGCGACGTAAATTGAACAAATGTGATAGAATTACGCTGAATTCTTATATTAACCGTAATATAAAATGATCTAATCGGCTCTCTGATTGCCCTACCCTAGAAGTTTAACAGTGCATTTTACTCGCCATTTCATGCGGTTTGAGATGCCGCTTAGCCCAATAAGCTATCTGAAATAGGAGCGACGTAAATTGAACAAATGTGATAGAATTTTTCTGAATTCTTAAATAAACCATAATATGAAATGATCTAATCGGGTCTCTGTTTGCCCTACCCTAGAAGTTTAACAGTGCATTTGGCTCGCCATTTCATGCGCTTTGAGATGGCGCTTAGCCCAATAAGCTATCTGAAATAGGAGCGACGTAAATTGAACAAATGTGATAGAATTTGGCTGAATTCTTAAATTAACCATAATATAAAATGATCTAATCGGGTCTCTGTTTGCCTTACCCTAGAAGTTTAATAGTGCATTTTACTCGCCATTTCATGCGATTTGAGATGCCGCTTAGCCCCATACGCTATCTGAAATAGGAGCGACGTAAATTGAAGAAATGTGATAGAATTTCCCTGAAATCTTATATTAAACAAAATATAAAATGATCTAGTCGGGTCTCTGATTGCCCTATCATAGATGTTTAATAGTGCATTTCACTCGTCATTTCATGCGCTTTGAGATGCCGCCTAGCCCAGTATGCTATCTGAAATAGGAGCGACGTAAGTTGAACAAATGTGATAGAATTAGGCTCAATTATTATATTAACCGTAATATAAAATTATCTAATCGGGTCTCTGTTTGCCCTACCCTAGAAGTTTAATAGTGCACTTTGCTCGGCATTTCATGCGCTTTGAGATGGCGCTTAGCCCAATACGCTATCTGAAATAGGAGCGATGTAAATTGAACAAATGTGATAGAATTTTGCTGAATTCTTAAATTAACCATAATATACTATGATCTAATCGGGTCTCTGTTTGCCCTACCCTATAAGTTTAGCAGTGTATTTTACTCGCCCTTCCACGCGCTTTAAGATGCCGCCTAGCCCAGTACGCTATCTGAAATAGGAGCGACGTAAGTTGAACAAATGTGATAGAATTACGCTGAATTCTTATATTAACCGTAATATAAAATGATCTAATCGGGTCTCTGTTTGCCCTACCCTAGAAGTTTAATAGTGCATTTTACTCGCCATTTCATGCGCTTTGAGATGGCGCTTAGCCCAATACGCTATCTGAAATAGTAGCGACGTAAATTGAACAAATGTGATAGAATTAGGCTGAATTCTTAAATTAACCATAATATAAAATGATCTAATCGGGTCTCTGTTTGCCTTACCCTAGAAGTTTAATAGTGCATTTTACTCGCCACTTCATGCGCTTTGAGATGCCGCTTAGCCCAATACGCTATCTGAAATAGGAGCGACGTAAATTGAACAATTGTGATAGAATTTCGCTGAATTCTTATATTAACCGTATTATAAAATGATCTAATCGGGTCTCTGTTTGCCTTACCCTAGAAGATTAAAAGTGCATTTTACTCGCCACTTCATGCGCTTTGAGATGCCGCTTAGCCCAATACGCTATCTGAAATAGGAGCGACGTAAGTTGAACAAATGTGATAGAATTAGGCTCAATTATTATATTAACCGTAATATAAAATGATCTAAACGGGACTCTGATTGCCCTATCATAGAAGTTTAGTAGTGCATATTACTCGCCATTCCTCGCGTTTTAAGATGCCACCTAGCCCAGTACGCTAGCTGAAATAGGAACGACGTAAATTGAAAAAATGTGATAGAATTTCCCTGAATTCTTATATTAACCTTAATGTAAAATGATCTAATAGGGTCTCTGTACGCCCTACCCCAGAAGTTTAATAGTGCCTTTCACTCGTCATTTCATGCGCTTTAAGATGCCGCTTAGCCCAATACGCTATCTGAAATAGGAGCGACGTAAATTGAACAAATGTGATAGAATTTGGCTGAATTCTTAAATTAACCATAATATAAAATGATCTAATCGGGTCTCTGTTTGCCTTACCCTAGAAGTTTAATAGTGCATTTTACTCGCCATTTCATGCGATTTGAGATGCCGCTTAGCCCCATACGCTATCTGAAATAGGAGCGACGTAAATTGAAGAAATGTGATAGAATTTCCCTGAAATCATATATTAAACAAAATATAAAATGATCTAAACGGGACATGATTGCCCTATCATAGAAGTTTAGTAGTGCATTTTACTCGCCATTCCACGCGCTTTAAGACGCCGCCTAGCCCAGTATGCTATCTGAAATAGGAGCGACGTAAGTTGAACGAATGTGATAGAATTACGCTGAATTCTTATTTTAACCATAATATAAAATCATCTTATCGGGTCTCTGTTTGCCCTACCCTAGAAGTTTAATAGTGCATTTTACTCGCCATTTCTTGCGCTTTAAGATGCCGCCGAGCCCAGTACGCTATCTGAAGTAGGAGCGACGTAAGTTGAACAAATGTGATAAAATTACGCTGAATTCTTATATTAACCGTAATATAAAATGATCTAATCGGTTCTCTGTTCGCCCTACCCTAGAAGTTTAATAGTGCCTTTCACTCGTCATTTCATGCGCTTTGAGATGCCGCTTAGCCCAATACGCTATCTGAAATAGGAGCGACGTAAATAGAACAGTTGTGATAGAATTTCGCTGAATTCTTATATTAACGAAAATACAAAATGATGTAATCGGGTCTCTGATTGCCCTATCATAGAAGTTTAATAGTGCATTTTACTCGCCAATCCACGCGTTTTAAGATTCCGCCTAGCCCAGTACGCTATCTGAAATAGGAGCGACGTAAATTGAACAAATGTGACAGAATTTGGCTGAATTCTTAAATTAACCATAATATAAAATGATCTAATCGGGTGTCTGTTTGCCCTACCCTAGAAGTTTGATAGTGCATTTTACTCGCCATTTCATGCGCTTTGAGATGGCGCTTAGACCAATACGCTATCTGAAATAGGAGCGACGTAAATTGAACGAATGTGATAGAATTTCGCTGAATTCTTATATTAACCAAAACATAAAATGATCTAATCGGGTCTCTGATAGCCCTATCATAGAAGTTTAATAGTGCATTTTACTCGCCATTCCACGCGCTTTAAGATGCCGCCTAGCCCAGTACGCTATCTGAAATAGGAGCGACGTAAGTTGAACAAATGTGATAGAATTACGCTGAATTCTTATATTAACCGTAATATAAAATGATCTAATCGGGTCTCTGTTCGCCTTATCCTAGAAGTTTAATAGGACATTTTACTCGCCATTTCATGCGCATTGAGATGCCGCTTAGCCCAATACGCTATCTGAAATAGGAGCGACGTAAATTGAACAAATATGATAGAGTTTCGCTGAATTCTTAAATTAACCATAATATAAAATGATCTTATCGGGTCTCTGTTTGCCCTACCCTAGAAGTTTAATAGTGCATTTTACTCGCCATTTCTTGCGCTTTGAGATGCCGCTTAGCCCAATACGCTATCTGAAATAGGAGCGACGTCAATTGAACAAATGTGATAGAATTTGGCTGAATTATTAAATTAACCATAATATAAATTGATCTAATCGTGTCTCTGTTTGCCCTACCCTAGAAGTTTAATAGTGCATTTTACTCGCCATTTCTTGCGCTTTGACATGCCGCTTAGCCCAATACGCTATATGAAATATCAGCGACGTAACTTGAACAAATGTGATAGAATTACGCTGAATTCTTAAATTAACCATAATATAAAATGATCTAACCGGGTCTCTGATTGCCCTACCCTAGAAGTTTAATAGTGCATTTTACTTGCCATTTCATGCGCTTTGAGACGCCGCTTAGCCCAATACGCTATCTGAAATAGGAGCGACGTAAATTAAACAAATGTGATAGAATTTCGCTGAATTGATAAATTAACCATAATATAAAATGATCTAACCGGGTCTCTGATTGCCCTACCCTAGAAGTTTAATAGTGCATTTTACTCGGCATTTCTCGCGCTTTCAGAAGCCGCTTAGCCCAATACGCTATCTGAAATAGGAGCGACGTAAATTGAAAAACGTGATAGAATTTCCCTGAATTCTTATATTAACCTTAATGTAAAATGATCTAATCGGTTCTCTGTTCGCCCTACCCTAGAAGTTTAATAGTGCCTTCCACTCGCCATTTCATGCGCTTTGAGATGCCGTTTAGCCCAATACGCTATCTGAAATAGGAGCGACGTAAACTGAACAATTGTGATAGAATTTCGCTGAATTCTTATATTAACCGTAATATAAAATGATCAAATCGGGTCTCTGTTTGCCTTATCCTAGAAGTTTAATAGTGCATTTTACTCGCCATTTCATGCGCATTGAGATGCCGCTTAGCCCAATACGCTATCTGAAATAGGAGCGACGTAAATTGAACAAATATGATAGAGTTTCGCTGGATTCTTAAATTAACCATAATATAAAATGATCTTATCGGGTCTCTGTTTGCCCTACCCTAGAAGTTTAATAGTGCATTTTACTCGCCATTTCTTGCGCTTTGTGATGCCGCTTAGCCCAATACGCTATCTGAAATATCAGCGACGTAAATTGAACAAATGTGATAGAATTACGCTGAATTCTTATATTAACCGTAATATAAAATGATCTAATCGGCTCTCTGATTGCCCTACCCTAGAAGTTTAACAGTGCATTTTACTCGCCATTTCATGCGGTTTGAGATGCCGCTTAGCCCAATAAGCTATCTGAAATAGGAGCGACGTAAATTGAACAAATGTGACAGAATTTGGCAGAATTCTTAAATTAACCATAATATAAAATGATCCAATGGGGTCTCTGTTTGCCCTACCCTAGAAGTTTGATAGTGCATTTTACTCGCCATTTCATGCGCTTTGAGATGGCGCTTAGCCCAATACGCTATCTGAAATAGGAGCGACGTAAATTGAACGAATGTGATAGAATTTCGCTGAATTCTTATATTAACCAAACCATAAAATGATCTAATCGGGTCTCTGATAGCCCTATCATAGAAGTTTAATAGTGCATTTTACTCGCCATTCCACGCGCTTTAAGATGCCGCCTAGCCCAGTACGCTATCTGAAATAGGAGCGACGTAAGTTGAACAAATGTGATAGAATTACGCTGAATTCTTATATTAACCGTAATATAAAATGATCTAATCGGGTCTCTGTTTGCCCTACCCTAGGAGTATAATAGTGCATTTCACTCGTCATTTCATGCGCTTTGAGATGCCTCTTAGCCCAATAAGCTATCTGAAATAGGAGCGACGTAAATTGAACAAATGTGATAGAATTTTTCTGAATTCTTAAATAAACCATAATATGAAATGATCTAATCGGGTCTCTGTTTGCCCTACCCTAGAAGTTTAATAGTGCATTTCACTCGTCATTTCATGCGCTTTGCGATGCCGCTTACCCCAATAAGCTATCTGAAATAGGAGCGCCGTAAATTGAACAAATGTGATAGAATTTCGCTGCATTCTTATATTAACCAAAATATAAAATGATCTAATCGGGTCTCTGATTGCCCTATCATAGAAGTTTAATAGTGCATTTTACTCGCCATTCCACGCGCTTTAAGATGCCGCCTAGCCCAGTACGCTATCCGAAATAGGAGCGACGTAAATTGAACAATGTGATAGAATTTTGCTGAATTCTTTAATTAACCATAATATAAAATGATCTAATCGGGTCTCTGATTGCCCTCTCATAGAAGTTTAGTAGTGCATTTTACTCGCCCTTCCACGCGCTTCAAGATGCCGGCTAGCCCAGTACACTATCTGAAATAGGAGCGACGTATGTTCAACAAATGTGATAGAATTTCCCAGAATTCTTATATTAACCTGAATGTAAAATGATCTAATCGGGTCTCGGATTGCCCTATCATAGAAGTTTAATAGTGCATTTTACTCGCCATTCCAGGCGCTTTAAGATGCCGCCTAGCCCAGTACGCTATCTGAAATAGGAGCGACGTAAGTTAAACAAATGGGATAGAATTACGCTGAATTCTTATATTAACCGTTATATAAAATGATCTAATCGGGTCTCTGTTTGCCTTACCCTAGAAGTTTAATTGTGCATTTTCCTCGGCATTTCATGCGCTTTGAGATGCCGCTTAGCCCAATACGCTATCTGAAATTGGAGCGACGTAAATTGAACAAATGTGATAGAATTTGGCTGAATTCTTAAATTAACCATAATATAAAATTATCTAATCGGGTCTCTGTTTGCCCTACCCTAGAAGTTTAGTAGTGCATTTTACTCGCCATTTCATGCGCTTTGAGATGGCGCTTAGCCCAATACGCTATCAGAAATATGAGCGACGTGAATGGAACAAATGTGATAGAATTTCCCTGAATTCTTATATTAACCTTAATGTAAAATAGTCTAATCGGGTCTTTGTTCGCCCAACCATAGAAGTTTAATAGTGCATTTCACTCGTCATTTCATGCGCTTTGAGATGCCGCTTAGCCCAATACGCTATCTGAAATAGGAGCAACATAAATTGAACAAATGTGATAGAATTTCGCTGAATTCTTATATTAACCAAAATATAAAATGATCTAATCGGGTCTCTGATTGCCCTATCATAGAAGTTTAGTAGTGCATTTTACACGCCCTTCCACGCGCTTTAAGATGCCGCCTAGCCCAGTACGCTATCTGAAATTGGAGCGACGTAAATTGAACAAATGTGACAGAATTTTGCTGACATCATAAATTAACCATAATATAAAATGATCTAATCGGGTCTCTGTTTGCCCTACCCTACAAGTTTAGCAGTGCATTTTACTCGCCATTTCATGCGATTTGAGATGCCGCTTAGCCCAATACGCTATCTGAAATACGAGCGACGTAAATTGAAGAAATGTGATAGAATTTCCCTGAAATCTTATATTAAACAAAATATAAAATGATCTAAACGGGACTCTGATTGCCCTATCATAGAAGTTTAGTAGTGCATTTTACTCGCCATTCCACGCGCTTTAAGATGCCGCCTAGCCCAGTATGCTATCTGAAATAGGAGCGACGTAAGTTGAACAAATGTGATAGAAATACGCTGAATTCTTAAATTAACCATAATATAAAATCATCTTATCGGGTCTCTGTTTGCCCTACCCTAGAAGTTTAATAGTGCATTTTACTCGCCATTTCTTGCGCTTTAAGATGCCGCCGAGCCCAGTACACTATCTGAAGTAGGAGCGACGTAAGTTGAACAAATGTGATAGAATTACGCTGAATTCTTATATTAACCGTAATATAAAATGATCTAATCGGTTCTCTGTTCGCCCTACCCTAGAAGTTTAATAGTGCCTTTCACTCGTCATTTCATGCGCTTTGAGATGCCGCTTAGCCCAATACGCTATCTGAAATAGGAGCGACGTAAATAGAACAGTTGTGATAGAATTTCGCTGAATTCTTATATTAACCAAAATACAAAATGATCTAATCGGGTCTCTGATTGCCCTATCATAGAAGTTTAATAGTGCATTTTACTCGCCAATCCACGCGCTTTAAGATTCCGCCTAGCCCAGTACGCTATCTGAAATAGGAGCGACGTAAATTGAACAAATGTGACAGAATTTGGCTGAATTCTTAAATTAACCATAATATAAAATGATCTAATGGGGTCTCTGTTTGCCCTACCCTAGAAGTTTGATAGTGCATTTTACTCGCCATTTCATGCGCTTTGAGATGGCGCTTAGCCCAATACGCTATCTGAAATAGGAGCGACGTAAATTGAACGAATGTGATAGAATTTCGCTGAATTCTTATATTAACCAAAACATAAAATGATCTAATCGGGTCTCTGATAGCCCTATCATAGAAGTTTAATAGTGCATTTTACTCGCCATTCCACGCGCTTTAAGGTGCCGCCTAGCCCAGTACGCTATCTGAAATAGGAGCGACGTAAGTTGAACGAATGTGATAGAATTACGCTGAATTCTTATATTAACCGTAATATAAAATGATCTAATCGGGTCTCTGTTTGCCCTACCCTAGGAGTATAATAGTGCATTTCACTCGTCATTTCATGCGCTTTGAGATGCCTCTTAGCCCAATAAGCTATCTGAAATAGGAGCGACGTAAATTGAACAAATGTGATAGAATTTTTCTGAATTCTTAAATAAACCATAATATGAAATGATCTAATCGGGTCTCTGTTCGCCCTACCCAAGAAGTTTAATAGTGCATTTTACTCGGCATTTCTCGCGCTTTGAGAAGCCGCTTAGCCCAATACGCTATCTGAAATAGGAGCGACGTAAATTGAAAAACGTGATAGAATTTCCCTGAATTCTTATATTAACCTTAATGTAAAATGATCTAATCGGTTCTCTGTTCGCCCTACCCTAGAAGTTTAATAGTGCCTTCCACTCGCCATTTCATGCGCTTTGAGATGCCGTTTAGCCCAATACGCTATCTGAAATAGGAGCGACGTAAATTGAACAATTGTGATAGAATTTCGCTGAATTCTTATATTAACCGTAATATAAAATGATCAAATCGGGTCTCTGTTTGCCTTATCCTAGAAGTTTAATAGAGCATTTTACTCGCCATTTCATGCGCATTGAGATGCCGCTTAGCCCAATACGCTATCTGAAATAGGAGCGACGTAAATTGAACAATTGTGATAGAATTTCGCTGAATTCTTATATTAACCGTATTATAAAATGATCTAATCGGGTCTCTGTTTGCCTTACCCTAGAAGATTAAAAGTGCATTTTACTCGCCACTTCATGCGCTTTGAGATGCCGCTTAGCCCAATACGCTATCTGAAATAGGAGCGATGTAAGTTGAACAAATGTGATAGAATTAGGCTCAATTATTATATTAACCGTAATATAAAATGATCTAAACGGGACTCTGATTGCCCTATCATAGAAGTTTAGTAGTGCATATTACTCGCCATTCCTCGCGTTTTAAGATGCCACCTAGCCCAGTACGCTAGCTGAAATAGGAACGACGTAAATTGAAAAAATGTGATAGAATTTCCCTGAATTCTTATATTAACCTTAATGTAAAATGATCTAATAGGGTCTCTGTACGCCCTACCCCAGAAGTTTAATAGTGCCTTTCACTCGTCATTTCATGCGCTTTAAGATGCCGCTTAGCCCAATACGCTATCTGAAATAGGAGCGACGTAAATTGAACAAATGTGATAGAATTTGGCTGAATTCTTAAATTAACCATAATATAAAATGATCTAATCGGGTCTCTGTTTGCCTTACCCTAGAAGTTTAATAGTGCATTTTACTCGCCATTTCATGCGATTTGAGATGCCGCTTAGCCCCATACGCTATCTGAAATAGGAGCGACGTAAATTGAAGAAATGTGATAGAATTTCCCTGAAATCATATATTAAACAAAATATAAAATGATCTAAACGGGACATGATTGCCCTATCATAGAAGTTTAGTAGTGCATTTTACTCGCCATTCCACGCGCTTTAAGACGCCGCCTAGCCCAGTATGCTATCTGAAATAGGAGCGACGTAAGTTGAACGAATGTGATAGAATTACGCTGAATTCTTAAATTAACCATAATATAAAATCATCTTATCGGGTCTCTGTTTGCCCTACCCTAGAAGTTTAATAGTGCATTTTACTCGCCATTTCTTGCGCTTTAAGATGCCGCCGAGCCCAGTACGCTATCTGAAGTAGGAGCGACGTAAGTTGAACAAATGTGATAAAATTACGCTGAATTCTTATATTAACCGTAATATAAAATGATCTAATCGGTTCTCTGTTCGCCCTACCCTAGAAGTTTAATAGTGCCTTTCACTCGTCATTTCATGCGCTTTGAGATGCCGCTTAGCCCAATACGCTATCTGAAATAGGAGCGACGTAAATAGAACAGTTGTGATAGAATTTCGCTGAATTCTTATATTAACGAAAATACAAAATGATCTAATCGGGTCTCTGATTGCCCTATCATAGAAGTTTAATAGTGCATTTTACTCGCCAATCCACGCGTTTTAAGATTCCGCCTAGCCCAGTACGCTTTCTGAAATAGGAGCGACGTAAATTGAACAAATGTGACAGAATTTGGCTGAATTCTTAAATTAACCATAATATAAAATGATCTAATCGGGTCTCTGTTTGCCCTACCCTAGAAGTTTGATAGTGCATTTTACTCGCCATTTCATGCGCTTTGAGATGGCGCTTAGACCAATACGCTATCTGAAATAGGAGCGACGTAAATTGAACGAATGTGATAGAATTTCGCTGAATTCTTATATTAACCAAAACATAAAATGATCTAATCGGGTCTCTGATAGCCCTATCATAGAAGTTTAATAGTGCATTTTACTCGCCATTCCACGCGCTTTAAGATGCCGCCTAGCCCAGTACGCTATCTGAAATAGGAGCGACGTAAGTTGAACAAATGTGATAGAATTACGCTGAATTCTTATATTAACCGTAATATAAAATGATCTAATCGGGCCTCTGTTCGCCTTATCCTAGAAGTTTAATAGGACATTTTACTCGCCATTTCATGCGCATTGAGATGCCGCTTAGCCCAATACGCTATCTGAAATAGGAGCGACGTAAATTGAACAAATATGATAGAGTTTCGCTGAATTCTTATATTAACCATAATATAAAATGATCTTATCGGGTCTCTGTTTGCCCTACCCTAGAAGTTTAATAGTGCATTTTACTCGCCATTTCTTGCGCTTTGAGATGCCGCTTAGCCCAATACGCTATCTGAAATAGGAGCGACGTCAATTGAACAAATGTGATAGAATTTGGCTGAATTATTAAATTAACCATAATATAAATTGATCTAATCGTGTCTCTGTTTGCCCTACCCTAGAAGTTTAATAGTGCATTTTACTCGCCATTTCTTGCGCTTTGACATGCCGCTTAGCCCAATACGCTATATGAAATATCAGCGACGTAACTTGAACAAATGTGATAGAATTACGCTGAATTCTTAAATTAACCATAATATAAAATGATCTAACCGGGTCTCTGATTGCCCTACCCTAGAAGTTTAATAGTGCATTTTACTTGCCATTTCATGCGCTTTGAGACGCCGCTTAGCCCAATACGCTATCTGAAATAGGAGCGACGTAAATTAAACAAATGTGATAGAATTTCGCTGAATTGATAAATTAACCATAATATAAAATGATCTAACCGGGTCTCTGATTGCCCTACCCTAGAAGTTTAATAGTGCATTTTACTCGGCATTTCTCGCGCTTTCAGAAGCCGCTTAGCCCAATACGCTATCTGAAATAGGAGCGACGTAAATTGAAAAACGTGATAGAATTTCCCTGAATTCTTATATTAACCTTAATGTAAAATGATCTAATCGGTTCTCTGTTCGCCCTACCCTAGAAGTTTAATAGTGCCTTCCACTCGCCATTTCATGCGCTTTGAGATGCCGTTTAGCCCAATACGCTATCTGAAATAGGAGCGACGTAAACTGAACAATTGTGATAGAATTTCGCTGAATTCTTATATTAACCGTAATATAAAATGATCAAATCGGGTCTCTGTTTGCCTTATCCTAGAAGTTTAATAGTGCATTTTACTCGCCATTTCATGCGCATTGAGATGCCGCTTAGCCCAATACGCTATCTGAAATAGGAGCGACGTAAATTGAACAAATATGATAGAGTTTCGCTGGATTCTTAAATTAACCATAATATAAAATGATCTTATCGGGTCTCTGTTTGCCCTACCCTAGAAGTTTAATAGTGCATTTTACTCGCCATTTCTTGCGCTTTGTGATGCCGCTTAGCCCAATACGCTATCTGAAATATCAGCGACGTAAATTGAACAAATGTGATAGAATTACGCTGAATTCTTATATTAACCGTAATATAAAATGATCTAATCGGCTCTCTGATTGCCCTACCCTAGAAGTTTAACAGTGCATTTTACTCGCCATTTCATGCGGTTTGAGATGCCGCTTAGCCCAATAAGCTATCTGAAATAGGAGCGACGTAAATTGAACAAATGTGACAGAATTTGGCTGAATTCTTAAATTAACCATAATATAAAATGATCTAATGGGGTCTCTGTTTGCCCTACCCTAGAAGTTTGATAGTGCATTTTACTCGCCATTTCATGCGCTTTGAGATGGCGCTTAGCCCAATACGCTATCTGAAATAGGAGCGACGTAAATTGAACGAATGTGATAGAATTTCGCTGAATTCTTATATTAACCAAACCATAAAATGATCTAATCGGGTCTCTGATAGCCCTATCATAGAAGTTTAATAGTGCATTTTACTCGCCATTCCACGCGCTTTAAGATGCCGCCTAGCCCAGTACGCTATCTGAAATAGGAGCGACGTAAGTTGAACAAATGTGATAGAATTACGCTGAATTCTTATATTAACCGTAATATAAAATGATCTAATCGGGTCTCTGTTTGCCCTACCCTAGGAGTATAATAGTGCATTTCACTCGTCATTTCATGCGCTTTGAGATGCCTCTTAGCCCAATAAGCTATCTGAAATAGGAGCGACGTAAATTGAACAAATGTGATAGAATTTTTCTGAATTCTTAAATAAACCATAATATGAAATGATCTAATCGGGTCTCTGTTTGCCCTACCCTAGAAGTTTAACAGTGCATTTTAATCGCCATTTCATGCGCTTTGAGTTGCCGCTTAGCCCAATAAGCTATCTGAAATAGGAGCGACGTAAATTGAACAAATGTGATAGAATTTCGCTGAATTCTTATATTAACCTTAATGTAAAATGATCTAATCGGTTCTCTGTTCGCCCTACCCTAGAAGTTTAATAGTGCCTTCCACTCGCCATTTCATGCGCTTTGAGATGCCGCTTAGCCCAATACGCTATCTGAAATAGGAGCGACGTAAATTGAACAATTGTGATAGAATTTCGCTGAATTCTTATATTAACCGTAATATAAAATGATGTAATCGGGTCTCTGTTCGCCCTACCCAAGAAGTTTAATAGTGCATTTTACTCGGCATTTCTCGTGCTTTGAGAAGCCGCTTAGCCCAATACGCTATCTGAAATAGGAGCGACGTAAATTGAAAAACGTGATAGAATTTCCCTGAATTCTTATATTAACCTTAATGTAAAATGATCTAATCGGTTCTCTGTTCGCCCTACCCTAGAAGTTTAATAGTGCCTTCCACTCGCCATTTCATGCGCTTTGAGATGCCGTTTGGCCCAATACGCTATCTGAAATAGGAGCGACGTAAATTGAACAATTGTGATAGAATTTCGCTGAATTCTTATATTAACCGTAATATAAAATGATCAAATCGGGTCTCTGTTTGCCTTATCCTAGAAGTTTAATAGTGCATTTTACTCGCCATTTCATGCGCATTGAGATGCCGCTTAGCCCAATACGCTATCTGAAATATGGAGCGACGTAAATTGAACAAATATGATAGAGTTTCGCTGGATTCTTAAATTAACCATAATATAAAATGATCTTATCGGGTCTCTGTTTGCCCTACCCTAGAAGTTTAATAGTGCATTTTACTCGCCATTTCTTGCGCTTTGTGATGCCGCTTAGCCCAATACGCTATCTGAAATGTCAGCGACGTAAATTGAACAAATGTGATAGAATTACGCTGAATTCTTATATTAACCGTAATATAAAATGATCTAATCGGCTCTCTGATTGCCCTACCCTAGAAGTTTAACAGTGCATTTTACTCGCCATTTCATGCGGTTTGAGATGCCGCTTAGCCCAATAAGCTATCTGAAATAGGAGCGACGTAAATTGAACAAATGTGATAGAATTTTTCTGAATTCTTAAATAAACCATAATATGAAATGATCTAATCGGGTCTCTGTTTGCCCTACCCTAGAAGTTTAATAGTGCACTTTGCTCGCCATTTCATGCGCTTTGAGATGGCGCTTAGCCCAATACGCTATCTGAAATAGGAGCGATGTAAATTGAACAAATGTGATAGAATTTTGCTGAATTCTTAAATTAACCATAATATACTATGATCTAATCGGGTCTCTGTTTGCCCTACCCTATAAGTTTAGCAGTGTATTTTACTCGCCCTTCCACGCGCTTTAAGATGCCGCCTAGCCCAGTACGCTATCTGAAATAGGAGCGACGTAGTTGAACAAATGTGATAGAATTACGCTGAATTCTTATATTAACCGTAATATAAAATGATCTAATCGGGTCTCTGTTTGCCCTACCCTAGAAGTTTAATAGTGCATTTTACTCGCCATTTCATGCGCTTTGAGATGGCGCTTAGCCCAATACGCTATTTGAAATAGTAGCGACGTAAATTGAACAAATGTGATAGAATTTGGCTGAATTCTTAAATTAACCATAATATAAAATGATCTAATCGGGTCTCTGTTTGCCTCACCCTAGAAGTTTAATAGTGCATTTTACTCGCCACTTCATGCGCTTTGAGATGCCGCTTAGCCCAATACGCTATCTGAAATAGGAGCGACGTAAATTGAACAATTGTGATAGAATTTCGCTGAATTCTTATATTAACCGTATTATAAAATGATCTAATCGGGTCTCTGTTTGCCTTACCCTAGAAGATTAAAAGTGCATTTTACTCGCCACTTCATGCGCTTTGAGATGCCGCTTAGCCCAATACGCTATCTGAAATAGGAGCGACGTAAATTGAACAATTGTGATAGAATTTCGCTGAATTCTTATATTAACCAAAATATAAAATGATCTAGTCGGGTCTCTGATTGCCCTATCATAGATGTTTAATAGTGCATTTCACTCGTCATTTCATGCGCTTTGAGATGCCGCCTATCCCAGTATGCTATCTGAAATAGGAGCGACGTAAGTTGAACAAATGTGATAGAATTAGGCTCAATTATTATATTAACCGTAATATAAAATTATCTAATCGGGTCTCTGTTTGCCCTACCCTAGAAGTTTAATAGTGCACTTTGCTCGCCATTTCATGCGCTTTGAGATGGCGCTTAGCCCAATACGCTATCTGAAATAGGAGGGATGTAAATTGAACAAACGTGATAGAATTTTGCTGAATTCTTAAATTAACCATAATATACTATGATCTAATCGGGTCTCTGTTTGCCCTACCCTAGAAGTTTAATAGTGCATTTTACTCGCCATTTCTTGCGCCTTGAGATGCCGCTTTGCCCAATAAGCTATCTGAAATAGGAGCGACGTAAATTGAACAAATGTGAGAGAATTTCGCTGAATTCTTATATTAACCTTAATGTAAAATGTTCTATTCGGGTCTCTGTTCGCCCTACCCTTGAAGATTAATAGTGCATTTCACTCGTCATTTCATGCGCTTTGAGATGCCGCTTAGCCCAATACGCTATCTGAAATAGGAGCGACGTAAGTTGAACAAATGTGATAGAATTTCGCTGAATTCTGATATTAACCTTAATGTAAAATGTTCTAATCGGGTCTCTGTTCGCCCTACCCTTGAAGATTAATAGTGCATTTCACTCGTCATTTCATGCGCTTTGAGATGCCGCTTAGCCCAATACGCTATCTGAAATACCAGCGACGTAAACTGAACAAATGTGATAGAATTTTTCTGAATTCTTAAATAAACCATAATATGAAATGATCTAATCGGGTCTCTGTTTGCCCTACCCTAGAAGTTTAACAGTGCATTTTACTCGCCATTTCATGCTCTTTGAGATGCCGCTTAACCCAATACGCTATCTGAAATAGGAGCGACGTAAATTGAACAAATGTGATAGAATTTCCCTGAACACTTATATTAACCTTAATGTAAAATGATCTAATCGGGTCTCTGTTCGCCCTACCCTAGAAGTTTAATAGTGCATTTCACTCGCCATTTCATGCGCTTTGAGATGCCGCTGAGCCCAAAACGATATCTGCAATAGGAGCGACGTAAATTGAACAAATGTGATAGAATTTGGCTGAATTCTTAAATTAACCATAATATAAAATAATCTAATCGGGTCTCTGTTTGCCCTTCCCTAGAAGTTTAATAGTGCATTTCACTCGCAATTTCATGCGCTTTGAGATGGCGCTTAGCCCAATACGCTATCTGAAATAGGAGCGACGTAAATTGAACAAATGTGATAGAATTTCCCTGAATTCTTATATTAACCTTAATGTAAAATGATCTAATCGGGCCTTTGTTCGCCCTACCCTAGAAGTTTAGCAGTGCATTTTACTCGCCATTTCATGCGCTTTGAGATGCCGCTGAGCCCAATACGATATCTGCAATAGGAGCGACGTAAATTGAACAAATGTGATAGAATTTGGCTGAATTCTTAAATTGACCATAATATAAAATCATATAATCGGGTCTCTGTTTGCCCTACCCTAGAAGTTTAATAGTGCATTGTACTGGCCATTTCTTGCGCTTTGAGAAGCCGCTTTGCCCAATAAGCTATCTGAAATAGGAGCGACGTAAATTGAACAAATGTGAGAGAATTTCGCTGAATTCTTATATTAACCTTAATGTAAAATGTTCTATTCGGGTCTCTGTTCGCCCTACCCTTGAAGATTAATAGTGCATTTTACTCGCCATTTCTTGCGCTTTGAGATGCCGCTTTGCCCAATAAGCTATCTGAAATAGGAGCGACGTAAATTGAACAAATGTGAGAGAATTTCGCTGAATTCTTATATTAACCAAAATATAAAATGATCTAGTCGGGACTCTGATTGCCCTATCATAGAAGTTTAATAGTGCATTTTACTCGGCAATCCCCGCGCTTTAAGATGCCGGTTAGCCCAATAAGCTATCTGAAATAGGAGCGACGTAAATTGAACAAATGTGATAGAATTTCGCTGAATTCTTAAATTAACCATAACATAAAATGATCTAATCGGGTCTCTGTTTGCCCTACCCTAGAAGTTTAATAGTGCATTTTACTCGCCATTTCTTGCGCTTTGAGATGCCGCTTTGCCCAATAAGCTATCTGAAATAGGAGCGACGTAAATTGAACAAATGTGAGAGAGTTTCGCTGAATTCTTATATTAACCTTAATGTAAAATGTTCTAATCGGGTCTCTGTTCGCCCTACCCTTGAAGATTAATAGTGAATTTCACTCGTCAATTCATGCACTTTGAGATGCCGCTTAGCCCAATACGCTATCTGAAATATCAGCGACGTAAATTGAACAAATGTGATAGAATTTTTCTGAATTCTTAAATAAACCATAATATGAAATGATCTAATCGGGTCTCTGTTTGCCCTACCCTAGAAGTTTAACAGTGCATTTTACTCGCCATTTCATGCTCTTTGAGATGCCGCTTAGCCCAATACGCTATCTGAAATAGGAGCGACGTAAAATGAACAAATGTGATAGAATTTCCCTGAATACTTATATTAACCTTAATGTAAAATTATCTAATCGGGTCTCTGTTCGCCCTACCCTTGAAGATTAATAGTGCATTTCACTCGTCATTTCATGCGCTTTGAGATGCCGCTTATCCCAATACGCTATCTGAAATAGGAGCGACGTAAATTGAACAAATGTGATAGAATTTTGCTCAATTCTTATATTAACCAAAATATAAAATGATCTAGTCGGGTCTCTGATTGCACTATCATAGAAGTTTAATAGTGCATTTAGCTCGCCTTTCCACACGCTTTAAGATGCCGCCTAGCCCAGTACGCTATCTGAAATTGGAGCAACGTAAATTGAACAAATGTGATAGAATTTCGCTGAATTCTTAAATTAACCATAACATAAAATGATCTAATCGGGTCTCTGTTTGCCCTACCCTAGAAGTTTAATAGTGCATTTTACTCGCCATTTCTTGCGCTTTGAGATGCCGCTTTGCCCAATAAGCTATCTGAAATAGGAGCGACGTAAATTGAACAAATGTGAGAGAATTTCGCTGAATTCTTATATTAACCTTAATGTAAAATGTTCTAATCGGGTCTCTGTTCGCCCTACCCTTGAAGATTAATAGTGCATTTCACTCGTCATTTCATGCGCTTTGAGATGCCGCTTAGCCCAATACGCTATCTGAAATATCAGCGACGTAAATTGAACAAATGTGATAGAATTTTTCTGAATTCTTAAATAAACCATAATATGAAATGATCTAATCGGGTCTCTGTTTGCCCTACCCTAGAAGTTTAACAGTGCATTTTACTCGCCATTTCATGCTCTTTGAGATGCCGCTTAGCCCAATACGCTATCTGAAATAGGAGCGACGTAAAATGAACAAATGTGATAGAATTTCCCTGAATACTTATATTAACCTTAATGTAAAATTATCTAATCGGGTCTCTGTTCGCCCTACCCTAGAAGTTTAATAGTGCATTTTACTCGCCATTTCTTGCGCTTTGGGATGCCGCTTTGCCCAATAAGCTATCTGAAATAGGAGCACGTAAATTGAACAAATGTGATAGAATGTCGCTGAATTCTTATATTAACCAAAATATAAAATGATCTAGTCGGGACTCTGATTGCCCTATCATAGAAGTTTAATAGTGCCTTTAGCTCGCCATTCCACGCGCTTGAAGATGCCGCCTAGCCCAGTAAGCTATCTGAAATAGGAGCGACGTAAATTGAACAAATGTGATAGACTTACGCTGAATTCTTATATTAACCGTATATGATATAAAATGATCTAATCGGGTCTCTGGTTGTCTTACCCTAGAAGATTAATAGTGCATTTTACTCGCCATTTCATGAGCTTTGAGATGCCGCTTAGCCCAATACGCTATCTGAAATAGGAGCGACGTAAATTGAACAAATGTGATAGAATTTGGCTGAATTCTTAAATTAACCATAATATAAAATGATCTAATCGGGTCTCTGTTTGCCCTAACCTAGAAGTTTAATAGTGCATTTCACTCGTCATTTCATGTGCTTTGAGATGCCGCTTAGCCCGATACGCTATCTGCAATAGGAGCGACGTAAATTGAACAAATGTGATAGAATTTGGCTGAATTCTTAAATTAACCATAATATAAAATGATCTAATCGGGTCTCTGTTCGCGCTACCCTAGAAGTTTAATAGTGCATTTCACTCGCCATTACATGCCCTTTGAGATGCCGCTTAGCCCAATACGCTATCTGCAATAGGAGCGACGTAAATTGAACAAATGTGATAGAATTTCGCTGAATTCTTAAATTAACCATAATATAAAATGATCTAATCGGGTCTCTGTTTGCCCTACCCTAGAAGTTCAATAGTGCATTTCACTCGTCATTTCATGCGCTTTGAGATGCCGCTTAGCCCAATAAGCTATCTGAAATAGGAGCGACGTAAATTGAACAAATGTGATAGACTTACGCTGAATTCTTATATTAACCGTATATGATATAAAATGATCTAATCGGGTCTCTGGTTTCCTTACCCTAGAAGATTAATAGTGCATTTTACTCGCCATTTCATGCGCTTTGAGATGCCGCTCAGCCCAATACGCTATCTGAAATAGGAGCGACGTAAATTGAACAAATGAGATAGAATTTCCCTGAATACTTATATTAACCTTAATGTAAAATGATCTAATCGGGTCTCTGTTCGCCCTACCCTAGAAGTTTAATCGTGCACTTCACTCGCAATTTCATGCGCTTTGAGATGGCGCTTAGCCCAATACGCTATCTGAAATAGGAGCGACGTAAATTGAACAAATGTGATAGAATTTCCCTGAATTCTTATATTAACCTTAATGTAAAATGATCTAATCGGGCCTTTGTTCGCCCTACCCTAGAAGTTTAGCAGTGCATTTTACTCGCCATTTCATGCGCTTTGAGATGCCGCTGAGCCCAATACGATATCTGCAATAGGAGCGACGTAAATTGAACAAATGTGATAGAATTTGGCTGAATTCTTGAATTAACCATAATATAAAATGATCTAATCGAGTCTCTGTTTGCCCTACCCTAGAAGCTTAATAGTGCATTGCACTCGTCATTTCATGCGCTTTGAGATGCCGGTTAGCCCAATAAGCTATCTGAAATAGGAGCGACGTAAATTGAACAAATGTGATAGAATTTCGCTGAATTCTTATATTAACCAAAATATAAAATGATCTAGTCGGGTCTCTGATTGCCCTATCATAGAAGTTTAATAGTGCCTTTAGCTCGCCATTCCACGCGCTTTATGATGCCGCCTAGCCCAGTACGCTATCTGAAATTGGAGCGACGTAAATTGAACAAATGTGATAGACTTACGCTGAATTCTTATATTAACCGTATATGATATAAAATGATCTAATCGGGTCTCTGGTTTCCTTACCCTAGAAGATTAATAGTGCATTTTACACGCCATTTCATGCGCTTTGAGATGCCGCTCAGCCCAATACGCTATCTGAAATAGGAGCGACGTAAATTGAACAAATGTGATAGAATTTCCCTGAATACTTATATTAACCGTAATGTAAAATGATCTAATCGGGTCTCTGTTCGCCCTACCCTAGAAGTTTAATCGTGCATTTCACTCGCAATTTCATGCGCTTTGAGATGGCGCTTAGCCCAATACGCTATCTGAAATAGGAGCGACGTAAATTGAACAAATGTGATAGAAGTTCCCTGAATTCTTATATTAACCTTAATGTAAAATGATCTAATCGGGCCTTTGTTCGCCCTACCCTAGAAGTTTAGCAGTGCATTTTACTCGCCATTTCATGCGCTTTGAGATGCCGCTGAGCCCAATACGATATCTGCAATAGGAGCGACGTAAATTGAACAAATGTGATAGAATTTGGCTGAATTCTTGAATTAACCATAATATAAAATGATCTAATCGGGTCTCTGTTTGCCCTACCCTAGAAGCTTAATAGTGCATTGCACTCGTCATTTCATGCGCTTTGAGATGCCGGTTAGCCCAATAAGCTATCTGAAATAGGAGCGACGTAAATTGAACAAATGTGATAGAATTTCGCTGAATTCTTATATTAACCAAAATATAAAATGATCTAGTCGGGTCTCTGATTGCCCTATCATAGAAGTTTAATAGTGCCTTTAGCTCGCCATTCCACGCGCTTTATGATGCCGCCTAGCCCAGTACGCTATCTGAAATTGGAGCGACGTAAATTGAACAAATGTGATAGAATTTCGCTGAATTCTTAAATTAACCATAACATAAAATGATCTAATCGGGTCTCTGTTTGCCCTACCCTAGAAGTTTAATAGTGCATTTTACTCGCTATTTCTTGCGCCTTGAGATGCCGCTTTGCCCAATAAGCTATCTGAAATAGGAGCGACGTAAATTGAACAAATGTGAGGGAATTTCGCTGAATTCTTATATTAACCTTAATGTAAAATGTTCAAATCGGGTCTCTGTTCGCCCTACCCTTGAAGATTAATAGTGCATTTCTCTCGTCATTTCATGCGCTTTGAGATGCCGCTTAGCCCAATACGCTATCTGAAATAGGAGCGACGTAAATTGAACAAATGTGATAGAATTTCGCTGAATTCTTATATTAACCAAAATATAAAATGATCTAATCGGGTCTCTGATTGCCCTATCATAGAAGTTTAATAGTGCATTTTACTCGCCAATCCACGCGCTTTAAGATTCCGCCTAGCCCAGTACGCTATCTGAAATAGGAGCGACGTAAATTGAACAAATGTGATAGAGTTTCCCTGAATACTTATATTAACCTTAATGTAGAATGATCTAATCGGGTCTCTGTTCGCCCTACCCTAGAAGTTTAATAGTGCATTTTACTCGCCATTTCATGCGCTTTGAGATGCCGCCTAGCCCAGTACGCTATCTGAAATTGGAGCGACGTAAGTTGAACAAATGTGATAGAATTACGCTGAATTCTTATATTAACCGTAGTATAAAATGATCTAATCGGGTCTCTGTTTGCATTATCCTAGAAGTTTAATAGTGCATTTTACTGGCCATTTCATGCGCATTGAGATGCCGCTTAGCCCAATACGCTATCTGAAATAGGAGCGACGTAAATTGAATAAATATGATAGAGTTTCGCTGAATTCTTAAATTAACCATAATATAAAATGATCTAATCGGGTCTCTGTTTGCCCTACCCTAGAAGTTTAATAGTGCATTTTACTCGCCATTTCATGCGCTTTGAGATGGCGCTTAGCCCAATACGCTATCTGAAATAGTAGCGACGTAAATTGAACAAATGTGATAGAATTTGGCTGAATTCTTAAATTAACCATAATATAAAATGATCTAATCGTGTATCTGTTTGCCTTACGCAAGAAGTTTAATAGTGCATTTTACTCGCCATTTCATGCGATTTGAGATGCCGCTTAGCCCAATACGCTATCTGAAATAGGAGCGACGTAAATTGAACAAATGTGATAGAATTTCCCTGAAATCTTATATTAAACAAAATATAAAATGATCTAAACGGGACTCTGATGGCCCTATCATAGAAGTTTAGTAGTGCATTTTACTCGCCCTTCCACGTGCTTTAAGATGCCGCCTAGCCCAGTACACTATCTGAAATAGGAGCGACGTATGTTGAACAAATGTGATAGAATTACGCTGAATTCTTATATTAACCGTAATATAAAATGGTCTAATCGGGTTTCTGTTCGCCCTACCCTAGAAGATTACTAGTGCATTTCACTCGTCATTTCATGCGTTTTGAGATGCCGCTTAGCCCAATACGCTATCTGCAATAGGAGCGACGTAAATTGAACAAATGTGATAGAATTTGGCTGAATTCTTAAATTAACCATAATATAAAATGATCTAATCGGGTCTCTGTTTGCCCTACCCTAGAAGTTTAACAGTGCATTTTACTCGCAATTTCATGCGCTTTGAGATGCCGCTTAGCCCAATACGCTATCTGAAATAGGAGCGACGTAAATTGAACAAATGTGATAGAATTTCCCTGAATACTTATATTAACCTTAATGTAAAATGATCTAATTGGGTCTCTGTTCGCCCTACCCTAGAAGTTTAATAGTGCATTCCACTCGTCATTTCATGCCCTTTGAGATGCCGCTTAGCCCAATACGCTATCTGAAATAGGAGCGACGTAAATAGAACAATTGTGATAGAATTTCGCTGAATTCTTATATTAACCAAAATATAAAATGATCTAATCGGGTCTCTGATTGCCCTATCATAGAAGTTTAATAGTGCATTTTACTCGCCAATCCACGCGCTTTAAAATTCCGCCTAGCCCAGTACGTTATCTGAAATAGGAGCGACGTAAATTGAACAAATGTGATAGAATTTGGCTGAATTCTTAAATTAACCATAATATAAAATGATCTAATCGGGTCTCTGTTTGCCCTACCCTAGAAGTTTAATAGTGCATTTTACTCGCCATTTCATGCGCAATGAGATGCCGCTTAGCCCAATACGCTATCTGAAATAGGAGCGACGTAAATTGAATAAATATGATAGAGTTTCGCTGAATTCTTATATTAACATTAATGTAAAATGATCTAATTGGATCTTTGTTCGCCGTACCCTAGAAGTTTAATAGTGCATTTCACTCGTCATTTCATGCGCTTTGAGATGCCGCTTAGCCCAAGAAGCTATCTGAAATAGGAGCGACGTAAATTGAACAAATGTGAGGGAATTTCGCTGAATTCTTATATTAACCTTAATGTAAAATGTTCAAATCGGGTCTCTGTTCGCCCTACCCTTGAAGATTAATAGTGCATTTCACTCGTCATTTCATGCGCTTTGAGATGCCGCTTAGCCCAATACGCTATCTGAAATAGGAGCGACGTAAATTGAACAAATGTGATAGAATTTGGCTGAATTCTTAAATTAACCATAATATAAAATGATCTAATCGGGTCTCTGTTTGCCGTACCCTAGAAGTTTAATAGTGCATTTTACTCGCCATTTCATGCGCTTTGAGATGCCGCCTAGCCCAGTACGCTATCTGAAATTGGAGCGACGTAAGTTGAACAAATGTGATAGAATTACGCTGAATTCTTATATTAACCGTAGTATAAAATGATCTAATCGGGTCTCTGTTTGCATTATCCTAGAAGTTTAATAGTGCATTTTACTGGCCATTTCATGCGCATTGAGATGCCGCTTAGCCCAATACGCTATCTGAAATAGGAGCGACGTAAATTGAATAAATATGATAGAGTTTCGCTGAATTCTTAAATTAACCATAATATAAAATGATCTAATCGGGTCTCTGTTTGCCCTACCCTAGAAGTTTAATAGTGCATTTTACTCGCCATTTCATGCGCTTTGAGATGGCGCTTAGCCCAATACGCTATCTGAAATAGTAGCGACGTAAATTGAACAAATGTGATAGAATTTGGCTGAATTCTTAAATTAACCATAATATAAAATGATCTAATCGGGTATCTGTTTGCCTTACCCTAGAAGTTTAATAGTGCATTTTACTCGCCATTTCATGCGATTTGAGATGCCGCTTAGCCCAATACGCTATCTGAAATAGGAGCGACGTAAATTGAACAAATGTGATAGAATTTCCCTGAAATCTTATATTAAACAAAATATAAAATGATCTAAACGGGACTCTGATTGCCCTATCATAGAAGTTTAGTAGTGCATTTTACTCGCCCTTCCACGTGCTTTAAGATGCCGCCTAGCCCAGTACACTATCTGAAATAGGAGCGACGTATGTTGAACAAATGTGATAGAATTACGCTGAATTCTTATATTAACCGTAATATAAAATGGTCTAATCGGGTTTCTGTTCGCCCTACCCCAGAAGATTACTAGTGCATTTCACTCGTCATTTCATGCGTTTTGAGATGCCGCTTAGCCCAATACGCTATCTGCAATAGGAGCGACGTAAATTGAACAAATGTGATAGAATTTGGCTGAATTCTTAAATTAACCATAATATAAAATGATCTAATCGGGTCTCTGTTTGCCCTACCCTAGAAGTTTAACAGCGCATTTTACTCGCAATTTCATGCGCTTTGAGATGCCGCTTAGCCCAATACGCTATCTGAAATAGGAGCGACGTAAATTGAACAAATGTGATAGAATTTCCCTGAATACTTATATTAACCTTAATGTAAAATGATCTAATTGGGTCTCTGTTCGCCCTACCCTAGAAGTTTAATAGTGCATTCCACTCGCCATTTCATGCGCTTTGAGATGCCGCTTAGCCCAATACGCTATCTGAAATAGGAGCGACGTAAATAGAACAATTGTGATAGAATTTCGCTGAATTCTTATATTAACCTTAATGTAAAATGTTCTAATCGGGTCTCTGTTCGCCCTACCCTTGAAGATTAATAGTGCATTTCACTCGTCATTTCATGCACTTTGAGATGCCGCTTAGCCCAATACGCTATCTGAAATATCAGCGACGTAAATTGAACAAATGTGATAGAATTTTTCTGAATTCTTAAATAAACCATAATATGAAATGATCTAATCGGGTCTCTGTTTGCCCTACCCTAGAAGTTTAACAGTGCATTTTACTCGCCATTTCATGCTCTTTGAGATGCCGCTTAGCCCAATACGCTATCTGAAATAGGAGCGACGTAAAATGAACAAATGTGATAGAATTTCCCTGAATACTTATATTAACCTTAATGTAAAATTATCTAATCGGGTCTCTGTTCGCCCTACCCTTGAAGATTAATAGTGCATTTCACTCGTCATTTCATGCGCTTTGAGATGCCGCTTATCCCAATACGCTATCTGAAATAGGAGCGACGTAAATTGAACAAATGTGATAGAATTTTGCTCAATTCTTATATTAACCAAAATATAAAATGATCTAGTCGGGTCTCTGATTGCCCTATCATAGAAGTTTAATAGTGCATTTAGCTCGCCTTTCCACACGCTTGAAGATGCCGCCTAGCCCAGTAAGCTATCTGAAATAGGAGCGACGTAAATTGAACAAATGTGATAGACTTACGCTGAATTCTTATATTAACCGTATATGATATAAAATGATCTAATCGGGTCTCTGGTTGCCTTACCCTAGAAGATTAATAGTGCATTTTACTCGCCATTTCATGCGCTTTGAGATGCCGCTTAGCCCAATACGCTATCTGAAATAGGAGCGACGTAAATTGAACAAATGTGATAGAATTTCCCTGAATACTTATATTAACCTTAATGTAAAATGATCTAATCGGGTCTCTGTTCGGCCTACCCTAGAAGTTTAATAGTGCATTTCACTCGCAATTTCATGCGCTTTGAGATGGCCCTTAGCCCAATACGCTATCTGAAATAGGAGCGACGTAAATTGAACAAATGTGATAGAATTTCCCTGAGTTCTTATATTAACCTTAATGTAAAATGATCTAATCGGGCCTTTGTTCGCCCTACCCTAGAAGTTTAGCAGTGCATTTTACTCGCCATTTCATGCGCTTTGAGATGCCGCTGAGCCCAATACGATATCTGCAATAGGAGCGACGTAAATTGAACAAATGTGATAGAATTTGGCTGAATTCTTAAATTAACCATAATATAAAATGATCTAATCGGGTCTCTGTTTGCCCTACCCTAGAAGTTTAATAGTGCATTGTACTGGCCATTTCGTGCGCTTTGTGATGCCGCTTTGCCCAATAAGCTATCTGAAATAGGAGCGACGTAAATTGAACAAATGTGAGAGAATTTCGCTGAATTCTTATATTAACCTTAATGTAAAATGTTCTATTCGGGTCTCTGTTCGCCCTACCCTTGAAGATTAATAGTGCATTTTACTCGCCATTTCTTGCGCTTTGAGATGCCGCTTTGCCCAATAAGCTATCTGAAATAGGAGCGACGTAAATTGAACAAATGTGAGAGAATTTCGCTGAATTCTTATATTAACCGAAATATAAAATGATCTAGTCGGGACTCTGATTGCCCTATCATAGAAGTTTAATAGTGCATTTTACTCGGCAATCCCCGCGCTTTAAGATGCCGGTTAGCCCAATAAGCTATCTGAAATAGGAGCGACGTAAATTGAACAAATTTGATAGAATTTCGCTGAATTCTTAAATTAACCATAACATAAAATGATGTAATCGGGTCTCTGTTTGCCCTACCCTAGAAGTTTAATAGTGCATTTTACTCGCCATTTCTTGCGTTTTTTTTT